>JAQFZX010001282.1:0-32506 GCA_034682405.1 Hydroisotoma schaefferi | reverse complement strand
TCAGTGCTGGAGCTTATATTTTAACGCCAATACTTGACTACTACATTTTTGTAAGCAGTAAGTAGATCTAGCATGCATATGCTTCACATGCATTTATAAGTGTATTGTGTGTAGTTTTATTTTCAAGTTTTGATTGATTCTGTACTTGAGACTCATCTTTGATTTTTCTAGCTTATCTATGAACGCTCCTTATATGCACAAACACACCAATTAACGGAGCCAATATTTCTTGAAATTTGTTATGTTGATGGTCTATTTCTAGAAACCTGTAACTATCCGAGTTTCTAAAAAATACTAAATCGCTTGAATTGGTTAATATTTTAATGAGCGACTTTGTTAATATTTTCAATACTTTTTGCAAGGTTTGTAACTGACTGCCAATTTTAAAACGGGCTTTACTGAAAAATACTGATGGTAAATCTTAGAAAGAAGAGGATTCAACATGCATGAAGGCCGATTTAGGCTGGGGTTGGTTACTTAATGTGGACACTGCACTGTAATGTTTAATTGGAATCAAAAACTTATCTTTACTAAGAAATTAGCCAGCTTAGGTAGGAAAAAGGTTTCCTGTCCATTCTACTGCTCCAAAAACTCTCAACTTTACTCTACTGCTTCCTTATAACATACGTAATATTTTTATTGCATTGCATTTTTTCAACATGTAGAGAAGCAAAAAACGTGAAGATAGGTATGAAGATCAAAAGACGGGTAAGTATAAAGTCTCAAAGCCTACTGGTGTACTTCACTGGTTGGTTTTGGACGTGAAGCCAAAGTGCTTCTTGTCAAACATTTCCACAAGAATCATTCCGTAGATCTGTACAGAACTAAAATGATATGCCTTCCGATAATAAATTGTACATAGCCATCCTTGACATCCTCACTTTTACCCCTGTTCGTTATTCTTGGCAAGATCACTGACGGATGGATAAATTAACCAAGACCAAAACTAAGACCCCAGCTCGACTTTGCTTTATGCTTCTACAAGCCCCATGATTTTAACTTCAGGTTTGTTGTCTTTCTAATAGAAATTTAATTTTTGAATACCCGCATCGATTTAGCATTTATTTTAGAAATTTTATTTCGCGTATAGAAATAATTGTTTCTTAAGATGGCTGTGCTCCGATTCAGTGTGGATTAGAGGAAACCCTTCAAAATAACTTGAGAGTGAATAGAGTATGTATCTTTGAGAATGGATTAATGATGGTCTCGAGATAGAGAACATGACAGGTGCGATATGTTTAACTAAAAATATTAAAAGCAATAAATCGGGATTCTTTTTGGTCGTCAGGCGGATTCTTTGGCTCGCAGGGGTAGGCAAGCATGTTTCATACACGAGATTCCTCAATGTGACTCATTTAATATGTTTCGTCGATGAGTCACTTCATACAGGCATGGAAAAATGACTTTTCCATCCTGCTAACTCCAACTTGCCACACTTGTCAATTAAAGAAATATACAATGTCTAACATAATTTACTAAGTACATTCCCTTATTACTATTACAGTCCCTCTATAACGGGTCCTTTTTGAATAGTAGTCCCCTTCAATCGTAAGTTAAAATTGGCCCTCAAAACTCGCCGAATTAAAAAGCAGCCTAAGCTGCATTTCGGAAACATTCAAAATGTCACCTTCTGTTTCTTATCGTTCTTAAAAATTCACGTAGACCATGATAATCCGTGTGGAGATTTTACTAGAATCGTCTAATGATAATTAGGTAATATTAATAATACATAATACTGATAATGTCCTTATCAGTAGCCTCCCTAATTCCAGGACTTCGTATCTTTTGATTATTTTTTTTAAAATCTAGGCTCTATCTTTAGAAGACAATTGAACTAAGAGCATCTCGAAGGATACCAGAGAATTGCCAATGGCCATCACAATTGGTCTGGTAAAGGTGAAAAAGTTCATTGGATGAAAGCAACTAGGCTTCAATAGCATGTAGTCCAATCTTCGGACCTGAAATTCACAATAACCAGTTCAGGTTGTTAGAATCCATGAGGTCAAATTTACCCACTAAATGTATAAATAAGCAAAGCATCATTAGATAACCTCTGTATAATGGAAGGCAGATATATTTTTATCAAGCAACTTCCTAAAATTCATATGATCCTGAGCGATTTCCGAGCAAAAATAGCACATGAGGAGAAAAAGGGTTGTAAAGTGGACGACCACCCAGATTCGGTAGATAGGCTCGTACCACAAACACACACTGTGTTCATATGTTAAACCCTCGTGAATCTAATGTAAAACATATTTTAAGTTCCTTCCATAAGTTAAGCAAATAGAAGAAGTAGTCTGTAAAAATCTGCTGTAAATAGTTAAGAAAATAAACAAGCAAAGAAAATCGGATTTATTTTCTTCCGATATATCTTTAGAATTCATTATGGACGGTTGACAGTTTAGGGATATTTACTATGTCTGATTGCGAATGAAAAACTTGCACTTTATCATTAGATAGAAAGTATAAGATTAGAACTTCCTTTATAGATCCGCAGTTTTGTAACAAGTACTATTTATCAACCAAAGATAATTAGGTTTCATAGACATGCTTGTGATTTGCTTTGCTGGAGTTGCAAATTGCAAATTCTTACGTTTTTTTTGTAAAATGAAAATTATTGATAAGTATAAATCAAGAGGGTCTCATTCTCATTTCTTATAACTCTTCTCATGCCAATTGAAATATCTCACCCACCAAGAACAGTAGAAAGAGGAAGCCTCGGCACATGGAAAATAATAATAAGGGAGATAGAAATGATGCTACGTCATGAGTAAAGCCTTCAATCAGTGTATAATCGTTGTACATTGTTGACCAGAAAATTCGAGCTAAATTTAAGAGATTTTAGATAAAGTATTTTGAATTATTTAGAAAAAGTAAGGTACCTTTTACTTTAATGTGCTTACGACATCGTCCGTAAAAACTTTCAGATTTACTTTTGCACTCTTCGACAAGATTATTCAATTTGACATGAACTTCTTTAGCTAAAAGGATTATAAAAATGTCAGAATAGCATGAGGAGTAAATCATAAGTTTATTTGCAAGGAAAAGTAGCATAGTTATCAGAGGGTTGTAGGCAATTCCTGATTTCGAAAACTGTTGATGACCATTGTTGTAATAAAATTCCCACCGTGATGATCCAGGAAAACCTTTTCTCAACAGACAAAAACATCTGGATATTATGCACCATACACTTCCAATTTAATATTGTCTTGAATTGGAAAGGTCATTATTCTCATTATATAAAGTTTAAATTACTTTTCGGATGCGGGCAAAGGTTCGGAAAAAGTTTGAGATGATAAAAAGCGTTTTCCAATATTATTGATGCCATGCATCCAAATCCAAGCTCTGTGCTAGTCAAAGTGCGACTTTTGTTAGTGATGAAGGATAATCGGTGTGAAATAAGCCACCATTCTGTAGAAAGCTTTTTTAGCAATTTATGATGTTTTCTCAAGTAGTAGTACCTGCGTAAGAGTTTTAAAATCTGCTGACCGAGTTATAATTTATAATTTCTTTTTATTGCTACAATTGTTTGCTGCATACGTAAATAGGGCATGTGGATTGAGTAGAACAGTACCAGCAAGTGAAAGACCATTTCTTGCATTAACTTCTTGAACGTGGTACAGACCCAAAATAGATCCCATCAAACTAAAAGCTAGTATGATCACCCCTATTGAATTTACAATACAGTAAACTGTCCATCTGAAAAGTGAATACACATGAAATATAAAGCCATCATGAATGACATCCGTAATTTAATAGATTTTCCAATGACTGAGAGATTTGATGATTAAAACATGTCACGAGCTTCTGTCAATTTATAACGCTAATAATTAAATCCCATTCAGCCAAACTCAAGAATCAACTGAAACCTTATGTAATATTTCTTCAACAGACATAATCACATGCTCACTTTATTTTATCCCGTATCCTTTCCTCACCATCAGAAAAAATTATAATAAGTGCAGTTTTTATTTGCAATAAAATACAAAGTAAAGTGGATGGGTTGGAAGTTTTTAATCTTTAAAAACTGTCTCCAGACCTGAACGCGAGGAATGTTGTTGAACGGCCGCCAGAAGTTTCGTCCAAGCTCAAAGGGATGATTCCAAGGAGGGTGCCAAGCCTCATGAAATGACGCATAGGGTGAAATAAATCATCGTCAACCTTATTTTTTATTATCCCCCATGACTTTCTCCCATTATTATGACAAGCCAATTTTTGTTCCCGAGCCATCCAGCTAATTATTTATAATTTTATACAATTCCACCAGAGTCAATCCAATAAGTTGCTAGTTCCTTCAGCCCTGGCAGATGTAATAGTGATATGAGCTTTCATTTACTGAGCTGATGCTTAAGATGTAAATATGTTCCTACTTCACTGTGGTTGCACAATATTAGATAATAATAAAGGGTTTACGCCTTGTTTGTGCTGTGTGGCTGGCGAAAACATGTTTTATTCTTGTTCCCAAAAAGCAAAACCCCTTGCAGAATTGCCAATTTGGCTTGCCAATTTGAAAACATAACGCGACATGTCCTGCAACAAAAAATATGATTGAGCTCTCTGCTATCTCCCTTTCTGTCTCTGCTTCTTCTAATGAGGAACAAGAGATTCATTTTCAACATTTGAGGCCATTTTTCATTCTCAATAATGAATAGCCCATTTGTAGTTCCAACAAATAGATAGAACAAACTCTCTTGCAACGATTAGAAAATATTATTCGCCACCTTTCTTATTCTTAATGGGCTTTTGCAGCAGATATGATACTATACTACATTGTTTTGAGTAACAATTTTACGCATCTTGAGCTCTTATAAACTTTTCTACCCTTCTGATACATTTCGCTTTTTAACGCGTTTCTGACACCTTGGACTTGACAGCCCTTAAGTGATTTGGCCAAATGCCGACGACAGGTTGAATGTCTCACCCAACTAATTGCTCTGACACTTACTTATAGAGGAAATGAATGAAACTAAAGCATTGTACTTTCTTTATAGCGAATCGAATACTCCCTGTTGTAACAGCTAAATGTGTTCATTATTATTGTTTTCATTTGGCTGCTTCAAGTAACGGCGGAACAAGTTTATTGCTCGCCGTTAAATCCTTCGCTCTGATGCTTTAATAGTTTTACGGGTGGAAAAGATTGAATATTAGTGTTATTGTATTAAAGTGCAATTTATGATGTGAGAATGTTGGATGTGTCAACAAGGCGGACAAATGGAAAGACGATTATTTAGTGGTAACATGTAGTTCGTGGACGAAAATATTCTTTGTAAATTTCGAAGTCTTCTATAGCTTCACGATGTTACGTTAGGAAGTAGTAAGTGTTTAGCGACTGTCCTTGCTCATGGATTCTTTTTTATGGAATTTATCTATTTAGTATTACTCAAAGCGTTTTATTTTTTTGCCAGGAATAAAATGCGTCAGTCTTCATTAAAATAACTTTTTACTGTTGAATGTGATGCTGTTGTAATTTGAAAAGGAACAGGAGGTAGGTAGGAGTATGATGTTGAAGTTGATGACAGGAGCTTGTGGCGATTGTGTTTTTATGACAATTTTTTAGACGAATGGAGCAAACTAAATAGAAGCCGGCAGCCGGCCTGATTGATGGGCCAGCGGGTTGTTGTCTTTTCAATGAACCTATGAACCACGGTCGTGGGTTAAGAGAAGTGTTTTCTTACCAAATACTACTGAAAGAAAACTGATGTACTGCATATTTTAAGACGTTTAGCCTCTTTACTGACAACATCGTACAAAGTTCGTAGCATAATTTCTGTAATGCGGTAGGATGGAAAGAAAGCATGAAAAAGGTATTGAGGAGCTTTTTTTATTTCAAATGAGTTACGATCGGACAACTCGCAATTATTTTAATATTTAAATCCGGAATTGAGAAGCAGTACCTGCTTGCTTGCTAATGTCCTATACCTAAAAATACTTGAGCCATATTTGCATTCTAGATGCTAGTGAGTGGATGCCAACCAACCAAAGTTTCAAAACATATGGTTAAAAACCTTCATGATAATAGGATCAAATTCATCCAGCAGCCTGATACAAACCATCCGTCCGACAGAGGATCACACTAAATCGACTGAATCTGACGGAAGATAAATTTAGTCACCGTGGACCAGGATCTTCAAAAGTATTTTCTCACTTCAGTACGCCTAAAGATTTGGCATTTACATGGTAGTCAACATGATTCCGTCAGAGCCCTAGACATCGGGCAGGCGACAGTAAATATCATTATCATTAGTATTATTATTATCTTTACCTTGAGCCTCCAGAAACTAAATTCCTTCTCGCTTATTATTAGATTGAGTTACTTTCGACGATTGAATATTGGGTGGGTGGGCAGTAATCGGGTCGGGTTGTGCTTTTTTTTACACGGAAATGTTTCAAGATCAGAAAGACAGAGCGAGTTAACCGATTCCTCAAGGGTCCGTTCGACTTGAAGTAAAAATATAGAAAGTTATAAAACGGAAACATGATATGATAAGATTCCAATTCCAACAAAGATCAAAGTTCTTACGGCCCTGGCCCTGAAAGAAAGCTTACCAGACTCATGTCTTGATCCACCAAATCGCTTATTTTTATTATCGGTTTGGTTTTAAGGATCTTTTCAAAATAAAAACGCTAGTAATAAGTTGCACAAGATAAACTGAATATACTCTACCTATTTATTTATATTTAGAAGGCATTCGCATTAACAGTAAGTTACATGTCTATGAATTTGAAGTAGTTTGTTTAAGAAGATTTCTCTAGGATCATGCACAAGATCGCAGTGTTATGTTATGAGTTTCGTTATGCTCCCTCAAGTTGCAAACTTTACTAAAAATACCCGAATCACATGCGGAAAAATGTACATTTTCCATCAGAGAAGAAGAGGCTTCCCCAAAATAATTTATAGACTTTATTACGGATGATAAGGCGGAAGCAGCTGCGATATGATATTGATATCTTATGAATATAAAGTATAGAAGATAGCAAAATAAAGCTCGTATGCTCAAAGGGTTTGGTTAATAATATGATAATCTCAGAAATATTGAATCTTTTTATACATCATTCTTTATACTTTACTCTTTTTTTACTATTACCATTACAGATCCCCGAGAAGAGAACGGTGACGGTACTTGTTTCCTATTTATGAATTGGTTTAATAGGTACAACAGAACGGGTTAAACCCTGATTGTAAATGAAAATTATATGAAAATATTTCTACATCCTGTGTACATGACATAGCAAAAAACTAAGTAGCTTCCGAAGTGATGTTTTACATGGTTTTTAAAACATTCCTATAAAAAACGCTAGTCAGTAGAGAATCTGCATGCATTTATTAACTATGATGATGATGATATGAATATGAATCTAGATACACATAATATTGAGTCCACCATGTTAAAAAAGAATGCGTTCATTGAAGAGATGCTTCCCTCTAACCGTACCGTAGATGGGTGGGTTTATTTTTAATTTTTTAATAAAACTGTAAAATCTTTCTTGAAGATCTAGACAATCTGTTCAAGAGGCCTGTTAGTCTCAGCTCATCGCCCAGCTTAAACAGGGGACTCGTCTAACCTGGACAGAAACTAGGGATAAGTTAAGTACGAGATAAGATCAACTCTCCTGGCTATCACCCTTCTAAATTTATTGCTTTAACTTCTTCAAACTTGAACTAGAACGGCAACGCCTAGAAGAAGCCGTAAAATTGTTAAAGTTCGTCTATAGTGATTCATTCATTGGAACTTGGTCGGTTTCGAGATTCATAAAAGTTAAGAGGCTTTTTCTTAGCTTAAGAGATCAGTGCTGCTGCATTTTGTTGGACTGTTGGGGCGAACTTTGGGTGGAAAGTTGTAAATTTGTAGGTGAAACTTAATCTCAAAGTTAAGGTCATGGCGTCAGATATTACGGTTGAGGGAGAGGCGACTCATATGGGATATGCAAGTTAGTTGAACCCTTTTACCCTTTATTGTATAACATTTGAAACTAGATATAATGACGAAAGATTCAAATAAACGTATTTGGTCAAGAAATCCGTATATTTCTACGTATGAAAACCTCTGATTGTCATTTTCTCTAGAAGTTTATTTTGAAAATATTTCCAAATACTGAAGCAAATCTGTTGTAGTTCTTATAACTACTGCGGAGCATCCTTAGATGTATGTGAAGTTTTCCAATGACATTACTTGTCCCGTAACATCCATGTGTGGTATTTTTGACAGATTCAGAATGATTATTTGAAATCTTTTAAGATTTCGCTCACCGGAAGTACAAAGTGAGTGCTAAAATGCCATTTGGACGATGTCTTAAGAATAAATGTGTTTATTTAGATTGTCCAAACATCTTCAAGATAAACATGGGAGGGATGAACGTGAGCAAGTTAATGGTATCTTTTGAAGGGCCTTCAAAGCCATCTATCCTCCTAACAACGTGCAAAGACGGCTCTGTGGACTGCACTTATCGAACAACAGTTGAAGGAGATTACGTTATCAACATACAATTTGATGATGAGCATGTGGTAGGCAGTCCGCTCACCACAACCGTTAAGGGCGAACTTATAATTGACACTTCTAAGGTGAAAGTAACCGGAAATGGGTTAAAGGAAGGGAGAAATAGACAACTCAACACGATTACAGTCGATCCTAGAGAAGCTAAAATTACAAGTAAGTGTCACTCGGACATCCTCAAATTACCTTACTTTGGCACTTGGCAGTTAGGAATTAGGATGTGATTGTGCGACGAAATGCAAGCACGAATTAATAATTGACTTAACGGTAACGGCAACTTGTAAAAATAGATTAACGTTAGCTAAATTGAAGTTGACGTTTACATAAACTGCTGAGCACAGATTTAGATTAGCAGAGTTAATATTTTTTAAATTATATTGTTATAGAAAAAAGGGTGTATCAAAGTCAACTGCTTTCTTAGTAAAACCTAAAACTATCGTTTCCTATAAAACATCCGTCCTCGTTTCCTACCATGTTTGTAGAGAACTCAATTTTTGAAGCATCTTAGAATTTTGATTGCATTTCAAATCTGTTATCTCCTCTTTTAGCTACTATAAGGTGAAGATACTTTATCTTCCTCTTAAAATGACTCAAATTCGTACCTGTTATAACGTTCTACTTCCTTACATAATTTCAGGTCAATTGCAAGTCCTAATGGAAGGGACAAGCAAGTCAGATGTTAGCTATCGCAACAACGAAAATGGAACTAGTACAGTAACCTACAAACCATATACGATTGGACAGCATAAACTCCATCTTAAATACATGGATCAACCAGTGCCAGGAAGTCCATTTATTATCAAAATCAAATAAACTCCTCACCCACCTGCCCGCTCTAGTCTGGCAAATGGAAATCATATGCACCTGTAATAAAATGAAGACATAAAATTATCGGATATGCTAAAGAATCTTAAGCAAGATAATCCAACGAACGACCTTTGTTGACCTGACCCTTGACCTTTTCCAAATAGTTAAATCTCATCAATAAACCCAAGCTACCCAACCCTATCCAGCAGCGTCTAAAACTTGTACTTTCCTAAGAGATAAAAATAGTAGCGGAGATAAACAACAAACGACCTAGTAGCTGCAAAACTATGGATTACTGTTAATGTCCGTTCAGGAGCCTATGGGTTAAATTATTCAAGCAAAAAGTTTTTAATTGGGATGGGGGTACTAAACGGGCATTTACGGTATAACAAACAAAATCTGTACCCGAGTTTGCACTCATTGTGAAGGAATTACTGGGCTGTCGTGTAGGTCGCTAGGTTGTATCTAATATTTGCACAGAACTATTATTCTTACCTTTCACAGTTAATATGTAAAAGAGAATTCCTTACACGTTATAAAGTCACCTAAGGGGATGTATTTTGTAGTAGAATATATCCATTATTTTTATCGTATGCTAATTGATTGAGCAAACAGCGCTAATTGGCCTAAGAGAGAGAGAACAGTTGAGAAAAATAAACCTTGTTGTCTTTCCTGATACAAATGCGCTATGCCATTCACCTTTTTAAGGATTACTTTGTTGTCCGGCATACTTAGATTTAAATATATGAAATTAAAGTATAGCGTTCTGAATTTTATTGACACGACCTTTCAAGATGCTGGCTAAGGCCTTTAACTTTTATGATTATTGATAAAAACAAGCCAGAGAGACGATAAATAAGACGATAAGGTAAACTCTGACGGTAGAGAGATTAAGTACTCTTTACTTGACAGGTGATCATTAATTTTTCTCTACAAATATTTCGTTCCAGGCCAGGTACAAAGGTACAGTAGCATCTTACTGAAAATCTAAAGCATAAACTAGGGAAAAAAATCCAAAAACGTACGGAGGTATGTGTATATGAAAAGAAAATGTGACGAACACGAACAACATTCACATTACCATTCAACACTTGAATTATGTTATCTTTAGTTCCAATTTCCAATCATACTTTAATTAGAAGTTATTAACACGGATATAGGTAGATAATACAGGCTCAGAAGAGTAAGCCATCACTACCTCAAGTTTGAAAGTTGCGTGACCCACAAGTGAGGGCTGCTACTGCAGTGTTTATTTTATTTTAACGATTGTAGGTCAAGTCAAATCCACTAGAGATTCACCACCGATGACCATTAGGATAGGATGTTTCAATTAGCAGGGTTTGAACTCTATAGTTGAACAAGTAATACCATAGGATTCGATTCGCTAATAATAGAAAGTGGAACTGATATAAAGGGATGAAATCGGCCGTGCTAAAAGTTCAGTAGTATTTTATCACCTTCAGAATAGCATTGGTTTGGAGTAGGGTTTTTGCGAGCCTTTTTAATACTACAATCTAACAAATAGACGTTATCATGCAGCGTGTTTTACTTGTGGCTTTTGCACTCCTTGTAATCGCTGCGATGGTTTCCGCCGAACCGCAGCAGTCTTTTATGGATAGTTTTGGAGAAGTAAGTCTAATTTTTCAATATTATTGCCTACTTTATTTTTGTAATGAGCTTCGGAAAACATAAACCAGTTTTACTTCGTTTTTAGGCCATCAGACGAGGTTTTACTAGAATAATAAGTATACCGTCTCTAGCCCTAAATCGAATATTCAGTCAAGGCTCATCAGACTCTTCGCAAGGAAGTTCAGAGGTAAATGCTGTACACGGATTAATGTTGGATGGGGAATAATCTCTTAGCTGGTTAATTATGAGCAATTTTTATTACGCAGTTTTAATGATTTTCATATAGTTTGTTCCTGGAGAACCTCTCGGATAAAAACGGATTTTTGGAAACGGCCAACTCTCATTTTTATCTATGGCACTTAAACGTGGATAGTTTACTCTCTTTAGATTTTCATCTTGCTGACATTAATTTATTTTATACTATAAAACCATTCGATAACAATAAAAGACAAGTAGTTTTAAAAACATTCACATTGGTGCAGATCCGCATGGATATACATGTATTTTTGACGTTTCTTTTTGCATCAAGCTTCAAATATCTTGCCTCTAGAAGTTAGCTTATACGAGGGATCCACCAAGTCAACGGGAGGTAAAGCTTACCCAAGCGTTAAAAGTAACATCTACGGAAGTAAAAACAGACAACCAGGTCATCTTAATTACATTTACAAATTGTTTTTAAACATACTTAATAATAATCCTTTCTTGCATACATGCTGCCAAAGCCATCATAGACCAGCTAGACTTGAAGAGACGGATAAACAAACTACATCCAGTATTTTAGAATAATCGACGGTACGTCAACTAGTCCGACTATACGTCAACCACCAAATCTTGTTCCAGAATAAAATTTTGCAGGTTTAGGTGGGGCTTTGATACTGGGAGTGGGAGGGGGACTTTCATCTGCATCTTCCCCCAAATTCAGGACAGATCTATCATCGCTTCCGTCACCAAAATTAGTGCTGTCCATTTTATAAATTTGGTCATGCTGATACCCTAAAAGTGCTTTTGAAGAGCTTTCCACTGGACGGACGCTACTGGAAGTTGGTATTTCTTTAGAGGCGATTACAACCTTTTCAAAGGTGGAGGAGATAAATATAATGAGAAAAATAAATCCTGTTTTGGGACGGCACATTTAAATATGATTTTTAAACTCTCCGTTTCGGTATGAAATAATTTGGTCCGAACCCGTACACCCATCCGTGAGAATTATAAGTTATGACAGGATATTAAAATAAAGTTGTAGATTTGTAGTAATCTGAGTACATGTAATGATACTAAAATGTCTAGACGTCATTGGAATCGAACCTTACGATTTTTTCATAAAAGTGATCCGTAAATCTTTTGACGGAACGAATGCAGCAAACTTGCATTAATAATGGCATTATTTTATTTACAACACATTTTTATTAACTTATGCACATTGCATACGATCAAACTACTTTTATCACTTCTAGAAAGTTCTAAACAATTGAAGTGATAAGAAAAAGTACAATTGAATTTAATGGATAGTATTAGAGTTTTAAACTGTTTGAGTTTAGGCTGAAGTAATATTTCGTGAATGGGTAAATAAGAATATAAAACATTTAAACTTATATACATCCGGAGTGCATAAGATCGGTTTTTCACGTTGAATCGAACTAAGTGTATTCACGAAGAAATGTATTCTAGTTTTTGTTAAAAGTGTTGCCTAACATTGCTACAAAAAATAACAACTACAGAACCTGTATTTGTACCCTGCATCTTATTCTTGCCTTCAGACAATTAATTACTACGCTTTAATATGAGTTCGAAATAAAATATTTTAAAAGCAGAATACATTTGCAGACGACGTTTGTGGCTTCTAAACTGAAATCCTGTATTTACATACGCTTGAGTTTAATATCTGAGAACTTGGGAAAAACTGTCCTAACATAGGAACCAAAGACAAGAAGTAGTTTAACAACAATCAGTCCAACAATTAAAATCAGGGAAAATATTAAGGCCCAAACATCCAGTTGCCTCTGTTTCCACCAAGGTTGATAAATGCTTTGGGGCTTCAATAGCTGAATATCTGGATTTCGGAGCACGTACTCAGTCCACCAGACAGCCTTATCCAAAACTTTTTCTGGGCGATCTCGAAATACTCTCGAGTGTCGTTTCATATTATAAGAGTATCTGTAAAGTAGCATAAAATATAAAAGTTACATTGCCTTAACTATTAATCAAAGGTATATTTTTCTATTATTTTATTGTTTAAGGGCTTCACTTTTTATCCTCAACCACATCCCTAATAGCGTTTTCCAATTGCTCTTCCGTGACCGTTGTTAACTCAACTTTTCGACCAATCTCTCTAGCGTGGATTTTATTAGCGTTGTACTGCTGCTCGGCAAATATTGGGCAGGCTATCAGAGGTACACCATACCAAGTGGCTTCTTGTACTCCAAAAATACCGGCGTGGGTCACAAATGCTTTAAGCTTCCGATGAGCTGAATTGTGTCAGAAATCAGAATGAATTATATTCCCTTAAAAGACCAGGAAGAAACATATTACGGGGTTCTGTATTAAACTGACCCAGGATGGATTGTTGTGGCATCCACTTTGCCGTAAGTACGTTCTCAGGCAGCTTGATGTCCAAGTCAAGTTTCCAAACGAACTGGAGTTCGGGAAACTTTTTCGTCATATTGACAAAAACATCAAGTCGGTCTTGAGGAAATTTTGAAAATTCAGCATAGCTTCCGAAACTGATGTAAACAAATCCATCGTAGCGGCTTGAATTGAGAAAGGTTTCAATTTCCTAAAGAAAAATTCAACCATGCAATGTAGCCTAATACGACCCTTATTTACAGCAATTAGCTTTAAAGGTCCTTAAGAAACCCTAGCAAATTATAATTACGATTGGCAAAGGTGCAGGATTCTCGGCAATTTGTAACCCTCCCAAAGTAACAACAGTTGGAGGTAAAGGTCGCGGAAAGTCGTCATGAAAATGCTGATTTGTAAATAGCAAACTGACATTGTCCCTCTCAAATTTGGCCAGCGGGGGCATATCTGGGACCTTAAGCTTGTCCCTTATGATAACCTCCATATCCGCGTGGTAACTTGCTCTCCAGTACTGCATGTAAAGCTGCAAAAGGGCAGTCTTCATCCTTTGAAAGAAGTTCATATCTAATGGATAGTGGTATATCATATCCGGAATCCAAGAGCTTTCTTCAGGAATTCCAAACGAGTCTGTGTACCACGGGTAAACGGCTTGGGTGCAGTAGAGAATAGATTTAGCTTTCCATTTATATGCAAAACCATACCCACATTCACTTATAAGTGCATCCATTATCAAAATGTCAAAATGAGACCGTTCTATCCATCCTAGAAATACGGGGTCGTTTAGAATGAATTCGCACATTCTAACGCCCACGGGGCCAAGCTTATACCATTGGATCTCTTGTCGCTTGTTCAAAACTTGGCTATAAATGTCTTCACTGTAGGCCCAAGAGTCGGATATAAATTTTCTAAGGGCGTCTGGAACAACTTGGGTGACATTTGGATTTGGAGTTTTCGAGTAGTAGGGAGAAACGAAGGTTACAGAATGACCTATTTCAGCAAGTTTTACGGCCAAGGGCCACATCCCTTCTTGATGGCTGTACGATGATATCCTAAGATTAAATTACTAAATTACTAAATTAGTACTGAATTTCCTAGGCGCAGATTTAGTTTCTCATTTTACCGTTTGGCCTGTGAGATTCTTAAATACTGAGGTTAACCTTACCCGACAAAAAACATGATGCTCGCTCCCTGTACCACGGCGCTTTGAAGATAGAATGCAAATATGAGAAATAGAAAGCTAGCATTTTTCAATTTTATTTTCTCCATTTCTGAATGGATGATTTTATTCTTAAATTTTAGAACGACAATTCTAGTCAAGGCACGTTGTTACTAACGAAGTTGAACTAAACTATTTCTCATTTTGTCTATTGGTCTTAGTTTTGATCAACGAAGGGAATATTTCGTGTTTGCTGAGCTTCAGTGTAAAAATATTATTGTGGCATGTACAAGGGAATCAGAAGTTACTGCTGCAAGAATAAGAATGCGGAATAGCTGGTTTGAAGAACAAACTAAAAAATAAGTCATTAGATCAGCAAATATAGCTTGTTTGGCTTGTTGGCCCTTATCTCTCATTATATTTTGTTGAACGAAATTCGGCTGAAAATTATAAAAATCATTCTTCATCTAGCATGAGAAGAGCTATTTACAAATAGTATAGTTTTATTTGATTAAGTGTCAAGTCAAGTATGGCAAAGCAAAGCCAGAGTACAGTAAAAGTACAATATATTTCAAATTCCCTATGTTCCTTATTTACTTCTGATAAGTGATAACATAAGAGATGTAAACCTTTTTCTGAACTGTAGTAAATAATGATTCATGGTTATAATAAAGATAAATAACATGTTTAGAACAATGAACTTTTAAATTACGGCTGATTCAAGCTCATGATTCAGGAATAAATGCCTTTATTTGTAATATTCTGGGTCAAACTTTTCTAGAAGTTCAATATTTTTGTAAAACTTTCATGGATTTATCATTTAAATAAATACTTGAGGCAAATCCGTTTCAAAATGTTGAAACAGTTAAGTAAATATAACTTGCCGCACCCATTTGAGCAAATTATAATACTTCCAGGAATTAAGTGGTGTTCTAACGATAATCAACCCATTTTTTAATTACAATAATGTCATTTTAAACTACTATGGAGTAAGGGAAACGTTTACATACCAATTCAAATGACACTAAAGATTGTAGCTAGTATATAGTGTATGGTGCGATGACGGTTAAAAAATTAATACTCCAATAGCCATTTATGCATTATGAATGACTCATGATTAAATTAAAATAATAGGTCGTTCATCAACACACTGCAGATATTATAGTTTATGAGGACTTTATTTTTTGTTTAGGAGTTTTTATCCCAGACACAAACGAATACCCAATCTTTAGTACAATTATAAATAGGAATATAATTGCAAAAAATATGGTAAAAACAAAAGCCCAAACATCAAGTAGCCTTCGTTTCCACCAAGACTGATACATAGAAGTGGGCTTCAATAAACGGGTGTCTTCGTGTCTAAGAACATATTCGGTCCACCAAACGGCTGTGTCCAGTGGACTAGAAGGTCGGTCTCTAAAAACTGTGGAAACCCGTTTCATATTTTTTGAGAATCTATGAATTATTAAACAAAACAAATTATCTTCAGGTCCAATCAAGTTGAGATTAAGTTAAAGTATAGAAAGGCTTTACTTCTCATTTTGGAGGATTTTCCGAACAGCTTTTTCGAATTGGTCTTCAGTAACTTTACTAATTTCCAATACAACTCCGATTTCTCTAGCCTCAATCTTTACAGCATTGTAATCCTGTTCAGCAAAAATTGGGAAGGCGATTAGTGGTACAGCATGACAAATGGCTTCCTGTATACCAAACAGCCCTCCGTGGGTTATAAAGGCTTTTATTTTAGGATGAGCTAGATGAAGATAAATTCGATTTTTTAATTTTTATTTGTGTAGTTTTTTCCTGTACTATTTTTCAAAATGTTTCTTCAATTTTGAAATCGTACAACTTACAAAGAATGGCCTGTTGATTAACCCATTGAACGGGGAACACATTGGCAGGGAGATTTCTTGGTTTTTCCGTATCCAACTTCCAGATAAATTGAACGTTGGAGAAAGTTTTAAAAGTATTTATAAAAACTTCACGTTTTTCTTCTGGAAACTTTGAGAACTCTATGTAGCTACCAAAGCTGACATAAATAAATCCCATTTTGCTTCCTTTGTTGATAAAAGCTTCCATTTCCTATTTTTTTTCAATCAAATACAAAACCCATTATTTGGACCATTTTTCAGTGAAACCTTTGAGCATGACATTTTATCGGTAGTTGGGGGTAGCTAAACCTTAGGAATACTCTCTAATGTCTCTGAACATTGCAGTCCTCCAAGGGGTATAACGTTTGGTGGAAACGGTCTTGCGAAATCTTCCGCAAAATGTTGATTGACAAACAATAAGCTTACAAAGTCCCTTTCTATCTCTTCCAAACTAGGCATTTCGGGTAAATTCAACTTATCCCTTATCGTGACCGCTATCTGAGATAAATGATTCGCTCTGAGATATCTAAAATACACTGGCATTAGAGCAGACTTTAACCTCTGAAAAAAGTTCATGTCTAATGGATAGTGAAAGATAAGATCAGGGATCCAGGAACTTTCGTCTGGGATTCCAAAAGGGTCCAAAAGCCATGGAAAACCGTCTGCCGTGTTGTACACAATTATCTTGGATTTCTGCTTATAAGCCATACCATAGGCACACTCATTTGATAAACCGTCCACAAAAATTAGGTCAAATTTAGTTTTGTCCAGCCAGCTAACGTAGTCGGGGTCTCCAAGCAAAACATCGCAAAGCCCTATGCCAAAAGATCCTAGCTTGAACCACTCGTAATCTAACTCTCCAGAAACTCGGAGATTATAGAACGAATCCGTCTCGTTCCAGGAATCGACCCAAAGCTTTAATGAAGGTGGAACGTAGTCAACGATCTTTGGATTTGGTTTCTTGGCCTCGTAAGGGGAAACAAAGGTAATCGCATGACCTCGTTCTGCCAATTTCTCCGCGAGGGGCCACATCCCTGATCGATGGCTGTAGGATGATACCCTGTATTTAATTTGCTTAAGTATTAAAGTGCCTATGCTTTAGAAACACTTATTTAAGGATTTTATAAGAAACTATTCATGAGATGACATAAGTTTGCATACCCCAGAAAAAACAAAATGTTTGCTCCTTCCACTACCTCTAGCATTATAATTGCTGTCACCACTATTGCTCCAGCTAATACAGATGCTTGCATTTTACAATTGTAAGGAGAGCTCCTGATATTATTTCGACAAGCTGAACTGCTAAAGCCGGCTAACTTTATTACCGGTCTAATAAATAGTGTGCCCTAAATGCAGGTATTAGGAAGTATTACGACCATTCAATTTATGAACACTTGGGTATATTTCAAATTTCAAATAAACTCTAATCCAAGTATTATCTGTAGTACGAGAGTGTTATATTTGGACTTGAGTGGTGATCAGTCTGACTGATTTATTTCGAAGGTCATGTATTTAATTTGCTTGTGTATATGCATGTTCCAGTAGTCCTAATCGTGCAGGATTTTTTATAAGGTATAAATGTTGAATGGAGTAAAACTTTTAGATTATGCTCCAAGCCGCATCCAGCAGCAATATTAGTTGTATGTGTAGTGCCAAAATGTAATGGAACAAATGAAACTGAAAACAGGTTTTATGCAGTCGTAGGCATTGTTGTCAAATAATTATTTGTTTAATGTGTACCAATGTTTATAAAAAATGTCTATTAGTATGCATACATGCGCTGTTTTAGAAAGTGTAAACTGTAATTTGACATTTTATTCAACAATTTCCAATTTAACATCGCCCGTAGTTAGTACATTTCCAATGCTACTAAAAGATAAGAGAATACTATAATAGTTTGAACTTCTTCTCTGTAATTTTTCTTCCTTTTGCCAAAACGAAAAGAAATTTGCAAATGAAAAGGAAAGCAAGTATACTTGACAGAATTGCGATAAAAATAAAAGCCCAAACATCAAGCTGCCTTTTTTTCCACCAAGATTGGTACATTGAAGTAGGTTTAAGGAGGAAGGTATCATTATGCCGTAGAACGTACTCAGTCCACCAAACTGCAGTTTCCAACGGTTTTGCCGGTCGGTCTCTAAATACCGAAGATACCCGTTTCATGTTTAGGCTGTATCTAAATTCAAATATTTTTTTAAAGCTACAGTTAACATGATACATGACTTCTGAAGTCGAAATGTTTGAACATACTTCTCCTCTTGGATGATTTCTTGAATAGCATTCCCCAGTTTATCCTCAGTAATATCAGCTATTTCCAGTTTTATGCCAATTTCGCGAGCCTCAATTTTATTTGCGTTATAGTCTTGGTCTGCAAACGTTGGGAAAGCAATCAGAGGAACGGAATGACAAATTGCTTCCTGAATCCCGAACAACCCGGAATGAGTTATGAAAGCTCGGATTTTAGGATGAGCTATTAGAGTTAATTTTAAACTTTATAAAGGTGACCTTAGGTATACTTAATAGTGTATTTTTTAAGCATACATAAAATGGCTTCCTGTGGCATCCAGTTTGCATTGATGAGTACATTATCCGGAAAGTCTTTAGGTCGGTCCATGTTAGATTTCCAGATGAATGAAATATTTTGAAACGTTCTGAAAGTGTTGACAAATACTTGCTGGGTAACTTCTGGTAACATTGATAATTCGCCACGAGATCCAAAGTTGACATAGATAAAACCCAAGGGACCACTTTTTACGGCAAATTCCTCCATTTCCTACGAGTACAATAGTGTGACATAATTGGTCGTACTAACTTAAGCTTTTAATTTGTGTTTCCTATAATTTCACCTTTGACATTTTATCCGAATTCCCAAAACAACTCATCCCCCCTACAGGAATGACATTGGGTGGAAATGGTCTCGCGAAGTCCTCGGCAAAATGCTGATTGATCAACAATAAACTGACCCTTTCCCTCTCTATCTCAGCAAGACACGGCATTTCTGGCCATTTCTCCCTTAGAATACCTTCCATCTTTCTCAAGTACCCTTGTCTCCAGTAACTCAAGTAAATAGGTAACACTGCAGACTTGACTCTATGCCAAAAACTCATTTCCACGGGGGGATGAAAAATCATATCGGGGACCCAAGAACTCTGGTCCGGAATCCCAAAAGGATCCATAAGCCAGGCATACCCATCTGACGTACTAAATATGATAATCTTTGAATTCAATTTTTCAGCCAAACCATAAGCACATTCGTTCAAAAGAGAATCGATAATCATCAAGTCAAATTTGGATGTTTCCAGCCACGCCAAATACTCGGAATCTTCCAGAATCATGTTGCACATTCTTAGGCCAAGCTCATCTAATTTAAACCAATTGTATTTCTGAGCTACGAAAGCTCTGCCATTGAACACATCAACTGTATTGTTGGGAAGTTGCATCCATGTTTTAAGGGATTTAGGTACATAATCATAAATTTTAGGGTTAGGCTGCTTCGCTTCGAAGGAAGAAACGAAAGTGACAGCGTGACCAGATTCACTTAGCTTTTCTGCAAGGGGCCATACACCCAAGCGGTGACTGTATGATGTTAATCTGTTTCAGTAAAGAAAGGGTTAAAAAGTATGACACCCATATTATGAGCAGAAGTTACAGTTTAGCATTTAGCTTAACTTGCAGAATGAGTTTACTTACCCAGCAAAAAACATTATATTCGCACATTCAGTGGTATGTATGAAGAGGAACAATGTTATTCCTACTAATAATTGCCTAACGTGCTTAGATTTTAGTAAATCCATGGTTCTTATGTTTTTGAGTCAGGAAAATGCATGAAACTGTACTAAAAATTGAACTTAAATTTAATTGAGTTCGGTCGCTTCAAACCGAATTTTAAAGGAGGACTAAAATTAAGACTACAAGCATTTTGGATAACTTTATGCAAATGCAATCGCATTGTTAACTAGCTAGGATCCAGCATCGGTAACGGGTGGTATTTTTTCATTCTTTATCTAGCGGTTGTAAAAATGAATGTATTTCCATCCCATAAGTCGGTGATTGATAGTAGACCCAGAGCAGATATGGTATTATGGTTGTGTGGAAGGAAAGAAGATTGTAAACTTAATTCGAAGGCAATCAGTCTATTATTGACATTTCCGAGATATCAATTTATGATTCCACAAGTTGGATGGTCTTGAATGTGAAAGCTACGCTATTGTTGTAAACATTACAAATAAGACAAAAACATGTTTTTAATGATACGGAGTAAGAAAAATGTCCTAAACAATAATAGTAGTCTTAAACTGGAAGTTTGTTTTTCATTGTAGATGTAAAAAACAATCTATCATGCAATCCTCAAACGTAATTTGATCGGGGTGCTGTTCTTTAATTTACCAATGTACACGTAAAATGATTTAGTCCAAAGATAGCTATTCAAAAAATTCAACGCTCCTCTACTGTGGATAGAGTACACTTATTTATTCCCGTCTCTATATAGCAACATACTTTTTGAATTTTCAGTTCCAACTAGTTTCACATATTCAATTATTTCCTTGTCGTCCTTCTCATCACTTTTACTGCGGAGTTGGCAGTACTTCGGATACGTTAAACTGAGCCTTTTGTACAGAATTAGGGCCTAACGACAATAAGTTAAAAATATGAATTCGACTTTTCCTGGATGTTAGAAATAATAAAACAATCTCTGTTTTAAATGTTTCACCTGCATAGAATCTGGTTCAACTTCCGTCTCATCCCCACTAAAGACAAAGTACTTCTCTTTATCTAATTTCGGCTTAATATCTTCAATAGGATGCCACGTAAACTGCTTATCGCAGAGTAAAAACGACGGAGCATAGTTTCCTTTGTACCTCATTTTAACGCAACTATGAATATAAAAGCCCAAGTAGTAGTACTGCAAGTATGGATTCTGCCTCACTATATAGATTTCATAAAGGGCCCCAAAAGTTCCCAAGGATAAGTTTGACACTTCTGGGTCATAGAAAAAGTACACCGAAGACAAACAAGAAGGAAGGATGTCCACTACTCCTACAGCGACGAGTACTGAATTTAAAAAATAATGGTAGTGGTAACTTCCGAGCTGTTCCTAAAAGATTAATATAATACTGATGTAGTATTTCCACACACGTTTAAAATTACAACCAAGGAAATATACTTTAAAAACCTACTGACCTTCTCAGACCTAAGTGGAGTCTGACAAAGGAACCGTTTGAACTGTTTAAAAGAGCATTCACTTTCTGCTTCATTGTGAATTACCATTTGGTACTTTTTGTAAATTTTATGTGACTCATCCAAAGAGTTATCAAACTCTTCGCTAGCGTATTTGACTTTTTTCACTCTGAAGCCCGGGTGGTTGACTATCGGCTGGAGTAACTCCTCAAGCGACTTTTTATTTCCACTTTGATCATTCTGCTTGCTGGAACTAGTACTACTTTTTGTACATGACAACGCTGCGATAGACGCTGACGCTGCTACAGATGACTCGAACGTAGATGACGTGTTCAGAACATGATTTACGAACTTCTTCACCACCTTCTTCAGGGATTGGGATATTTTGAACTCCTTGGCATGGCAGCTGATTGTATACATCGGACAACAGGTAAGCGAGTTCGTCGGTTTGTACAGATAACTTCCCGATCTGTTGAATAAAATTTAAAACAAAGAGATAGTCAGAGGAGTCAGGTCAGGTCATTTTTACGTCAAATAGATAATAAAATAGGTAACCCTTCCACAAAACTGACCTTCTCCACCCCCGATTCAGCAAGTTCTGATAAGCCTCAACGTCCATCGAGTGTGCCCACATTCCATGGGAGAAATTAGTGTCCGGGGATTTACAGTACCCGCATTTGTAACCCGAATGATCCGAAAAATATTCAATAATTGTGTGATTTACCGGACTTCCACTACTAGACGACCCCGACACTGACATATTTTTCGGTTCTGAGGAATCTCTAAAATCTTGCTTTTATTTAAAAAATAAAACCTTTTTTGTTGACAGTCGCAGTTATTCCTTATAAAAAGAGGGTTTTTATACTTTCTAAAAACCTAAAATAATTCACAAACCGCTTTTTCCGAGTGATTTTATGAAAATGAGGTTGGAAATCGTGTAAAAAGACAAAAATACATCGACAACTTTAACAAAGTTTCCAAATTTCTAAACACTTAAAAAAATAGAGGAAAACTAAAAAGAAGTGTTTATTTTAGATTCTTGGTTTTTTACAATTTGCGGAGATTCGATTTTCTGTGTTTTCTCAACGTCCCCGGATTTGAAATGAAAGAACGATCACTCACGATGGGTCGTCCTCGTCGTAGGGGAGTTTATTTTTGCATGAATTAAATGAAACATACCGTTTTAATTCCTTCCCCGGAATAATTCCCCCTCTGGATTAATTCCCCCCTACCTTTCCATGTTATAACTCCTATCTTGTCCATGTTAGTAGAATTTCTATTTTCCCTTCGAAGTAGTAAAGATCCAGGGGAATTAAAACAGGAAATACGGTATTTGCATGGATTTGTTAAAGTTAAGCCCAAATAATTAATAATAATTTTAGCTTTAAATGAAATATCCGAAGGATTTCAAAAAGCGGATTTATAAAGGATTAAAGGTTAAAGTTTTATTGAAAAATCAATCAAGAATCCAGCCAGAAAGCTGCTTAATTAAATGCATTAGTTTTTGAGTATTTATAAAACTCTTTAGGTTAACCAAATTTATAATATAGTAGCTAAATTGTTAGTTTTTATTTTATTTTGGAATCCACTTCCAAGGTCTGCTACACGACTATTTATTTACATTGAAATAAATCAATCTTAAGTAATGCGGAGATCTTGTTGAATTGTGTATGCAATTTTGGATTCTGGAATGACTATTTATTCAGAATTGTTTGGTTTTTAGAAAGTTTAATCGAGGTATAAAAAATAGGGTCGTAATTTTTTATTTTATTCCTTTAAACAAGTATTAACACACGAAGTATGAGATTATTTAGCATTTATTTAGAAGTTTTGTCTCTGTTCATGAATTCGTTGTACCGTTGATAATACTTGGAGTTGAAAAAGTAGGGCTGATGATATTTTCTAGGATTATTGGAGTTATTGTGGTTGTGGTTGTGGTTGTAGTTGTGATAAGCTCTTGTTGTCGCTTGTAAAGTTCTGCATTTCGTAGGCCTGCTTGGATTGCTGTAAAAAGTTGTCCGAATTTATTTGTGGCGAACATGAATTTGACCAATATATTTATTTATTTGAAAAACTTACAGACAACGGAGACAAAGATTATAAATGCGAGTGCACTCATGGGAAGTATAAGGTTCCAAGGAAGCCTGTTTATTTAAATTGCATGGTTTAGTTAGAATTAAAGTAAATGGAACTTATATATATTATTTTGATTTATGAAATGGCTTATTTCTTATGAATACCTGTAGAGAAATGAATGAATCCTTCCGTGTAATGTAGAATGATCGAAAATCCTCTCCGGAGGGTTGACCAATCGACCCCTGCCCCTTTCATAGGGCATTTTATGATAATAAATATATCTAACTTAAGATTATTAAGGTAATAATAATTAAGATGACCTCCCCCAACAAGATTTAGGTCATATTATAAGTAAGGAAGTTACTATCTTATTGGTTCTAAAACAGGTGATAACTTTATGTAAAAAACCTGACTTCTAACCTGAAGTCTTGTAACAAATTTTTTGCTGGAGAAGCCCTATTGTAGGATGCACGAAAGCCTTAATATGCATTGTTAGTCGTTGTAAAAAGGAGATAGGTACCATTGCATTAGAGTCAACTTTATTTAATAATATTAAAACGAACTGAACACTTACATTGCATGTAAAAGACTAAGAAGACTTTTGTGTAAGAAAAAGCTTGTGTATGCTACTCTAAAAGCTAAAAAGTTGTTAGATTAAAACATGGATATGAAACGGAGTTATGAAAATGAAGGGAATAACGATTTTTAAATACTGTTAGAAATATTAAAGTAGATTTACAATTTATCCCCGTATTCCAGCTTCTTTTAAAAACAACTTTCTATAGTAATCATATTTTATTGCATATTTAATTGACTTAAATTGAATGCTGTGGAATGGACTTTAATACGGGGGTGGATGTAGCGTATTAATTTCGGAGATTTGCTTTTCGTTGACATTGATTTCTACATAAGCATGAGAAAGTTTATTGTTCCGGCAAATGTTATGTATTCAGTTCATGAATTATAGGAACTATAAATTAAATGCTCAAAAATTCACTTTCAGCCTACACATTTCCATCTTTTGGAGATTTACGTTTAGAATGCATACGTCCGCTACAACACAGAGTTCTTTAAAAGTACGAGAAACACTTTATCATTGTGATTAAGCATGTTATGGAGATGTGATTGACTGCAGCTTTAGTAAAAGGGCAATAACCTATTAAGTAATTAACTCGTGAAGTAATTACCTAAAGCCTAATTAATTAATCCGATAATAACCCATGGTTAGAATCCTATGAAGACTAGATTTGTATTACACATTTTTATTGTCTCCTGAATATACAACGGGTCAAGCCCCTCCACATAAATATTCATCGATTAATTCATTTATTGATATAAAAATCGAACCTTGGTTAAGGTCATTGGTTTCTGAATGTTTTCAAACTCTAATGGTAATTATGTAATCGATTAATTTAATAATTACCACATCAGTAATATTTTCCTGTGTAATCATCCCATGATGAAATTGAAACAGATTTCGTAGAACGCATTCAGTCATCAGCTCTTGTCACGCGTCATTCATAATATGGTTGAGTAACTGGCGACAGATTCTAGAAAAGGTTTGCCAATTCTTTGTGTATAAAAGGGTCTACATAGATTGGATGATTGGTTTTTTATTGCATAGGTTTTAGATTATAAGCATTTCTAGGTTTTATTTAACTTTAGCTATGGATTTTCTCAAAAGAAGTAACTTGCTTTCTTTCCTTGTAATTGGAACAATATTTGTAACAAAATTAACAGTAAGAACCTTACAATAACGAAACAGTTTCAGTAAAAATTTCTGTTGCACTTTATAATGTATTTCTAACCTGGAATTTATTTTTGTAAAGGTACATGCAGCTCCTTGGGACAGCTTAGAGGAATTGGAACAAAGGGACAGTATAGAATTCTTCAATGATATTTCTACTGACAGTAGTGACTTTGTTTCAGACGCTGATCTAATAAAACAGCTTAACGTTACTGCAGAATTTTTAGAAGAAGTAAGTCTTATTTTCGACTGATTAGGTTTTCGATTTGGGTTTGATTTAGGTAACATTAACTAAGAGTCTTTCTTAACTGTAGCTCAAAATCAACCTTCTTAAAGCCATTGCCGAGGAGCGTGTATCATACCAGGATCGTCTTCGTCAAGAATTCGGTGGAGGGAATGGTGGGATAAATGAGCTTTTTGGAGTAGGGGGAGGTGCAGGGGGTACGGGAGGGTTTGGTCCAAATAATAATCAAGAGGAAGAAGACGATGAAGAAGAAGGACCTACAGTAGCTGGACCAGGGCCTTTTGGAGTGCTTAGTGGACTTTTTGGAATATTCTCAGGCATCGGTACATTAAATCCCATGAGAGTTCTACAGAGTACGGTCAACTTCTTTCCACCAGACAGCAGAGCACAGGCTCAGACTGCTTTGGATATGTACTTTGGAAACCAAATTGGAAATGTAACAGCTACATCTTTACCACCGCTGACAGATGCCCCCACAAATGTCAAAGTGACCCCTGTACCAATTCCTGTCAAAGTGACCACAGCAAAGGCAAAATACATGGTCAAACCGAAAGTAGTTCCCATGGTGGATCAGGCTATTGCGAATATTAATGCTCCGTTGGACGAGGAGACGGCCGAGCTGGTTAATAAAAAAGTTATTTTAGTTTCTTTAGAAAAGGATTTTTCGGATTCAGGGGATAAGCTCAAGGTTGAAGAAGTAACTGAAGGAACTACTCAGAGGATGAAAACAGATTTTGAAAAAGAATACGAGGCAGTGGAGAAATTGAAAACTGGTATACTGTGAAAGGAATAAAACCATGTTTTCCTGATTGTATACGAATAATATTGTTTTTTGTAGTATGCAAATTCTCAATTGATCAATTTATTAATAAAGTTAACTATTTATAGTAAGTAAATAAAATAAGTATTAGTAAATGCCTCCGTGAAGCATTCTTTAGGATAAAAATATATAGCGTGTACTTTTGATCGGCGAAACTCATACCATTTCCAAGTTTGATAACTTTCACTACAGACAAGTCTAAGGTACCTTTCGTTTTCATAGCTACTTTTTCATAAACGAAGACGAAAAATATAATCTGTATAATCGTATATAAATGCAAATCATGACACTAAAAACCACAATTTCCAGCTCCAGTCCTTAAAGATTCGCACTCAAAATGATCACCTTCCGCGAAGCAGTTGTAAGATATGCGTACAATCAGTACAAAAACCTTTTAAAAATGACTATAAAATTGCTTTGTTTCTCCGATTTGATGCAGAAACACGAGTTTTATGCAGCTTTGCTTCATTCCTGGGCTATAGCTTTTTGGATTGCTTTCTATGAGACTTACGCCCTTCATAATTCTTTGTTTTCCGTAATCTTGTCCTCCATCTGGTTTATTGCACAAATACAAGTAATGAACAATTTAGTGGATCGGGACGTGTTTTCGAATGCTAATATGACCATCGAGGATCTTACGGTACGGTAATCTGAGAACCGAACAGGTTATGTATTTCTTTATAAAGCTACTTCAATAAAAAAAATACTCATATTAATCCTATTCAGACCCGTATCGGTGCTAATGGGATTGTATTCGTCAGTTGTTTATTACTCGGAAAGTTAACTCTATCCGTGTCGTCCGGTCCGCCTAGAGATTGCAAATACAGAGACGACCAGCTTCGTTGCAAACCGGAGGGATCGCTATGGATGGTTCTGATTAGCTGGAGTTCCTTTATTTCAATGATGCGGGCAGTTGCAGCTCTTTGTACAATAATATTTCGAAAAATATTTTCTAATGGCACTTAGAGAAACGATAGGATAATGTAAAAGGATGAATGAACGTTAACTTCTTCACCAGATCGAACGAGTCCGTTTCAAATTTTCAATTTATTTATTGTAATCGTAATCGAAAGATTTGTATAAAAATTGTGTAAATAAATACGCTTGGCTGAAGTAACTTCAAACTTCAATTATTTAATTCTTGAGTTAGATAGAGACGGTTTTACTTAGCTGTCGAGAATTCTGTCAATCATAGCCCGAATGACTTTGATTTGAGATCCTTCCTTCGTAGCTGCAAATTAATAGCATCTCATGTTAAATACTCCAAACATCACGGAGTTCACCATTGCCAAGAGATCATTTTTTAACTATAACCAAAATTATTTCCAGTGTAAGAAAAAAAGTCCCAGCAGCCATCGTAATTTTGTGGAACCTTAGTTGTCAACGGAAAGACTATGATTACGTTATTGGCTTCAGCTACAGGCAAGAAGCCATTATTGCGTATGTATTTTTCTGCTATGGCTGGCCTGATTTAGGTGTATAAAAATCAATAATCGTCATGTCCTAATGGCACTTTAAGGATGATTTACTTACGGCCATTCGTAACACCCATGAAAGTTGAAATGAAGATAACACTTCTCTCTACTAAAGCCGTTTGTACCGCATTTCTTGGGTATGTATATAAAACCTACTTCGCCCATCGCCACTTCCTGGATATTTCCACTTTTGTAAAATTCCGACTGATTGTAGCGTCTCAATGGGGCTAGATCAAGATCTGCATCATCTACAAGATATGACCTTAGTGATTTATTACATCCTATACATGTTAAAATTAGGTCACAAGGTCCACGAAGGTTCAACTAAGTTTGTTCGTACCAGACTTTGCCATAATTACACGCATCCTGTCTCTTAGGAGAAATTCTAAAGCTGCATGAGCTCCAGAAAAATTGCAATTTCCCAAATATACATTCTTACTAGCATCTTCGTCACAGCCGTTTCCAAAATTAGTTGTAGGCTTTTAAAATTGAATTAAACTGAATTCAAACATCTATTCATCTGATCCATTCATTTGACAGTATTTACTTACAAATAAATGCTTGGCTTCAGATACGTTTAGATGTATCGAAGAGCTTGGGTTGCTTATAAATTTTGAGTAAAAATCAAGATTTTGCCTTGCCAATTCTGTAGAGAACAAAATTTGCTCAGGCTACGGCTACAAGATTGGATTCTTTTAGAAGTAACTAGCAATAAAAAGTACTAAAAGTAATATTGGTGGCACAAACCAGCAGGAATATATTCATCCGAACTCCCAGTCCAAATATAAACTCTACTATTTTTGAGATTCGATAATGGATCAATGATATTTTGAGATTCATAAGTTTTGACATCTTGTAAAGCGTTTTCGAGCTTATACGGGAAAAGTCCCAGTCCCGTCTTGCTACATCTTAGACCAAATTCGATTAGAGATGTTGGACCGCATCTGTAGAAAACTGTTTGCAAGCGTAAATTAGTATAAACGTTGATTTTGTTTTTAATTCTTTGTAAAATCGTATTTTGCCATATCTTAAAAAACCACAAAGAAACTACCTTGAGAGAACATAGCGATACCGCGGATTATTGAGGAGTGCGCTATATGCATTTGAGTAGCCATTGAAGCTCCAGCAGAGAACCCCGAAAGCGTCACTGCATCTTTGTGAACATTTAATGCACCTGTAGACAAGATGGAATGCAATATTATTACTGTGAATTATTTACAAAAATGCATAATAAGTATTCTCCACACCCAGTTGAACTATGTTGGGTTCCTCCCCTAGAATTTCATCGCTTTCCACTTCTGCACAATTGATGAATAATAAGAGGAAAGCTAATGCAACGCTATTAATGATCCATAAATAAGATTTGTGAAGTACCATTTTGGGTTTAATTTTTTGATTCGTAAATAAATTGCAGAAAAGTTGATTTTAGAAAATAATATGGGACTGATTAACTGGGATCGGACGGGTTTAAAACTAATTAATAAACTTCCGCGAGGTTGGGTTTAAAATGTTGTTGAATGATAGTGTAAAAATTAAAATTTATACGGTTGATTCCTATGAAAAATTAACCAGTTTTTAGTGGTTGTTGTTAGATATACTGGGTATAATTACAACTTCTAATCCACAGAAATGCCAGAACTGGCACCTTCATTAAGAGGAAGACAGATGATATTCTTATGCTAATGAAACCTTCTGTTTAAATGTGTTCAATCTATTGTGTAGTTTAGCCTTACCCTACACAAAACCGTAACCGTTGACCTTGATATGAAGGAACTAATCAGTAAACTGTGTAAATTTTAATATTTGTTGATAATATTTATATAAACAAACGCACAGGACAAAGGTTGAATCTTTTGTTCAATTTAGATAAGGCTGAAGTTCCAAGAGAAGCAAGCAATATGTGTATTCAAAATATGTAAATGGACGGCTAAAGATTGTAAGAATAAATAGTAACAAATTCATGCCTATGCTATGCATTGACTTTACTTTAGAAACTTTTCCACTTCACATGCATTTCATATTAAATTTTAGTTGGCTGTACCAAATTTTTCAGGGCTTTGACACAACTTGTAAAATTCCAATGTTATAAAGTACCTAAGGGCAATGATACATAAGCCTAACTTTCCCAGCGTCTATTTGACTAATTTTGATACGTTGACCGATTTCTACTCCAGGTATCTGTAGAATCCAAATATAACAACATTGTACTAACAGGCAGAAATGTACGGATTTATTTCAACTTAATACCTCTATGACATGACAAGGATATTGATAGTTTTCTACCTTAGGAATTAACGTAGGACTTCCATCGATTGAAAACCCTGTTTTTGGATAGTGTAAAACGCTGCCATAATCATAGGCTAGAAGAGAGACATAAGATGAATTAACTACTTCCTATGCTCCCAAAACCATAACTTATTATGCTTTAAAAAACTAACGTGCTCCGAAAGTAGAAACTTCTGAGGTGTTGTATTTTTCAAAATTATCCTCTAAACCAGGTTCAATTTTATCCCAGACCACAGTCACAAAATCATCCCTATCAGGCCTAGACTGTTCGTGATAGAAGCCGAGGGCGTGAAGCATTTCGTGGGTAATGGTTCCATGTCGGTCAACGCATCGAGGTTCTAGGTTTAGCACCTATCCAAGTGAATATTCGAAGACTTCTTTTACAAATAAATGCCAAAAAACAGAAATAACCAATAAGGTTTCCTCAGGAAACTTTCCTGTAAATATTCTGCCGTACCTGCCTGCCTCCGATCTTTCCGACTTCAGAATAGCATCCTGAATCAACTGGGCCATTTTGTACGTAAACGTAGTCAACATCCCCAGTTTGACGGGCTCGGAATTTAATGCAAGTTGTGTTCAGGATGTCGTCCCATCCGGCAAATATTCTAAGTCTGTCACTGGTGGCTGCAAACATTAATTGACACTTCATTAAATCTTCTTTATCTCAATACAATGGCAAATTTTAATTTTAAAAGTGTTCACAGGTATATCAAAAAAGATGTAGAGGGTACAATAATGCTTTAAATTTTTACTGAAAGTTGGATCAAGTTCATAAACAACGAGTCCTCCGGGCCACATAAATTTTTCATCAATCATTCCATTTTTATTGTGAGGTCGACGAACAATGTCCCCTTCAAAAAGATTCGGGATCTCCTCAATATCTAAAAATATCCAGTCTTTAATTATCTGTATCTGAAAATCTCCGCAGAAGTCTTGTTACATTGACGTTTCTAATATTATAAAATGCCACCTCTTAAGTGTACATTGGGGGCTGCAGATACTAACCCCGCAATAAAAATGAATCCTATCTGTTTGAGCAACTTCATTTTTTAATTCAATTTGCAGCTCTATACAATCGCGTTCGCGTAACAAGAGAAAATATAAACTGTTGACTATTCATTTACTTCATCCAGCATTTTCTCAATTAGTATTTAAACAATGCCCTTGCTTCACATTCATTGATTGATAACAGAGGGTCGAACAAATGATTGGTTATCTTAAATATAGACATGTCATTGATGGAAGTTATCAGTTTGGCACACGGGTTTTCCGCTGCTAAAGTTGCTATTTATTAGTTGCAACTGTAATAATAAGCGAATTGTATTATGCATATAGTACAAAAGTCGTTAAATAATGAGTTTGTCTTCCTTAAAGTGGATATGGTCTACATAAATTAAGTTAAAAAATATGACATTTATTCACCTTAAGCTTTTATTTACTGAAATGTTTATTGCTGAGTAAGTTTCATTATCTTCTGTATTTTCGGTCTAGAAATTTAGGAATGGATGAGTTCAATGGTACAAAAGGTCGCATCATTCCTGTTTCGTAGGTAATCTGTTATAAAATGAAAGATAAATATCAACAGAAAATCTACTTTCGAAATGCTTGCTTTTATTTCATTCTATCAAACTACATAATTATTGGTCACTTTAGCTGAACTACGTACTAAACGTTTCATTCTCCCTTACTGGATAATTAAGCTTCATGGATCAACAACATCCAGACTGGAGATATGTGATTGTAATACTAACAGTTTCAAAACCATAAGCGTCTGTCATTAATAGCCTTATTTTATATTATAATTTCACTAACCTACGTCTACATTATTTTTAGAAGCATGAAGGAAAAGTAGCTGTCTTTGGGGGTTTCCTTGTAACGATCCTATGGTGGTTGTTGGTAATGGTTATTGGAATCGCCTTTCCGCTTATGAACATAGGACTCATTGTCCTTATGGTCATGTACGCTCAAGCTCTAGACAATAAAGCTTATCCAAATGACACAGACAGCCCCACATATTGGGTAAAAAAACTTGTAAACGCTTAAATAAAGACATCCCCTAAAAATAAAACCCACAGTCAGTCAGGTGCCAAGACCCAATAAATAGATGCCTCGATCCAATAAATAGATCCCTCGAGGTACCAGAAAATC
>JAQFZX010001281.1:0-32526 GCA_034682405.1 Hydroisotoma schaefferi | reverse complement strand
CTATTATCCGCTTCCTCTTTTTTCTATCCTCTTTTATACCCTTACTCTTTTATCCTTACCCTTTTATCCGAATACCGGATTTTTCTAAAAATGTCGCGACAAAAAGTGGAAGTAGAAGTCCCAAATAATCTTCAAAATAACTCTTGGATAGCTCTTACATAGTGAAAAACGCGACATCCAATTCTAAAGTATTTATATAACTGATTACTTGGATAGGATAGCATCGCTCTTATAATGGATTGACAGCAGTTGCTTGTAATTTGTATTTCCAAACCTTTTTCATTTACGTTTTGGCACAGAAATCTTAGAATCGCAGTTTATGTCTATAAAATTACTCCTATTTAAAATATTTAACATTTTCTGACAAAAACCTGGATAAACCCAGAAGAACTTGATTAGCATCGGTTTAAGAAAATAATTAATAATAATAATTCCGGAAATTCCCAGGTGTCTCATGTCTCAATATAATTATAGTGTGGGGAAATAAATTCCAATTAGTCATGATATTTACCAAAAAAAATCAGCTAGTGTAGTAGTAGTTCTGTAGTACAAGTAGAAATGCTTCAATGTTATAAAAAGAAGTTACTTATTGGAGGCATGATTGGAACATTTTATTCATTATTCATTCGTGCGTTTCGGTAATTGGAGTCTTCAACACGTAACAACAAATGTTAAGCAAAACAATACAGATGCCTACTAAAATTGGAAACGTTGTAAAGTTAATATTAATTACGCAGGCTGCATATGGACAAGGACAAGCATTCTGAAATTCTGCAATCTTATTTTAGCATGCCAAGAAAATTTCCCAATCTTGGTTGTTTAGTACTGAGTACGGAAATATCATTCAATTCCTGCAATTCGCTCCACTATCAACTTTTTAAAGTTCATATTTGCGACGTTACTTTCCTTAATCCAGAAATGTTAATGAGGACATATTACAATATTTGTTAACATTTAATGATCCTGCTGTCCAGAAGGATTTATTTAGCTTTCCTTACTAAAAGCCTTCACTCATTCAATATTTATTTCACTCAGCTTTGCGAATTACCTCCGATCATCACCTATTTTCCAAACGCTCCAAATGGGACCAACTTTACAAGCGATGTAATTTTCTAAACCGCAGTCAAATATAAGAGGATTATCTGCTTCACCGAAAATTCCAAAATGTTAGTGAAAACTGTCTACACAAGTGGTTTTCAAAGTACCTCCATTTTAGTCATATTAAGCATAACATTTGCTACATTGTCGATCCCCCATTTAGTGGAATCAGAAGATCCAAACGCTAGCGGTGGCCTAAATCGGTCTAAAGTTGAAAATGATTTGGATTTAAATGTAAAAGCAGAAAAAGCAGGATTCTGTGAGTCGAGAAATTCAGCCTCGTCTTTGTCTCCAACAATCGTTCAGGACTGTTCCATTGATGGTAAAGTGGACACTTTAGAAGATCAGCATATGCAGAGTGAAAGTACATACACCAAGGTTAAAGAAGTTGAGTTTAAAGAACCTGTTAAAAGCTTGATTGTCGAAACCCTTCAACTACTCACAAGTACGAATAATTGACTTGTTTCTCATATATTTTAAGGAAAGGTTGTGGACAAGTTAAAGTCTAAGATTTGATTTAGGGTCCCAAAAAGAAAACATCATTTTAATCGCAATTGTAATTCTTGGTTTTCTTACCCTTGGATCATGGAGCTATATAAATCTTACAAGGAGTGCAAAGATGATGAAACAATTTCCTGGAATAGCTGCAATTCCATTTTTTGGAACGACTTGGCATTTTTTCGTACAGCCAAATGGTAATTTCTTAAACAAACCCAGTACTTTAATGTGCACGTACAATTATTAATCGATCTAATTATGATTAACATATGAACGCTTTTGGCTTAAAATCTGTCCAACCCTTGTTTAATGTATATTATTAATTACAGGTTTTACTCGATCGTTTAATCAGCAGTTTAAGACATTTGGTAGAGTAATTAGAGTTTGGATTCTGCACACGCCATACGTTGGGATAGCAGATGCAGCCACTGCAAAGGTTATACATTCCCATGCATTATAACTTGCATTCTCAATATTGTCAGAGTCACAGAATAGCTTGATTAAATGTTTCATTAAATTATTTACAAAAATAGAAAATATTAACATCACCTCATTGCATGGACAAGGGAAGAGTTTATGAAGAACTCTTTAGCTGGATATTAGGAACTGGGCTTCTACTTTCAAAAGGTGAATGAAAATGTTGCACACTTTCCCGACGCTTAGTAAACTAGTGAAAGTCATTAATCTAAGTTTTATGATATGACTTTTTATCCAATCCTAGGTCAGAAGTGGAAAGATGATCGAAAACTTTTGAATCCCTCTTTCAAATACCAAAAGTTTGACGGCTTTTTAAAAACTTTCAACAAACACGGCAAAGTTTTGATTGACATCTTGAACAAAGAGTTTGTCAAGTCCAAAGGGTCTAATAAGCAATCGCAAGAGAAAGACATTCATGGTTTCATCGTCAATTTTACGATGGACACAATTTCCGGTAAATTAACCGGTTGCAAAGGTTTTAACTGTTAGTAATGTAATGCAGGTAATTATAATACGGTAACCCGGATATTTTAGAGACAGCTATGGGCGTTAACTTGTCATGTCAGCTCAATCCAGAAAATGAATTTAGGAAATCAGCAACAATGTACGGATTTAAGCTTTCGTACCTTTATCATAATATTCAAAGTTGCATTTGAAAAGTTTACAGTTTTGGGATAAATATTTAACTTTTAGAGGTCATTCAGCGGTAACCCTAAGAGTAACCAAACCTTGGCTAGATTTTCCATTGATTTGGGACATTTTTGGTTATGGCCGGCTAGAGCCTTGGGTAACCGAAGTAGCCACCAAAACTATTAAAAAGGTAAGTTCGTAATTATGAAGTGCATAGGAATTAATTCCGGAAGCACGGTCGAAATAGTATTCGTTTAATCTAAATCAGTAGTAAATGTGCTGCATGCGTAATACTAAAGATGTAATATGCGACTAATAATTGAGTGCGACATACGACCGAGAGCGTTACACAGGCCTTGTTAAGGGTAGTTTTACTTCAGGAGAAAAACTTTTACTTCTTCTATACCTACTTCTAGGCTATTACTGAGCGTATTAAGGTGTTGAAGGAATCCCAAGGTAAGCCATAAGCAATTTGAATCTATCTATAAATAAATAAATCGTATGAATCATAGTTAAACTTCATGTGAATTCGTAGAGTCCAGAGAAGCGGTTACTAAACCCTTGATTGATGTTTTACTAGAGAGTAGAAGCCAATCTGAAATTGTTTACCAATGTATCACCTTCTTCGGGGGTGTAAGTAGATGGTTTTTTACTGTAACTTTACGTATAATGTATGTACGTCCGTACTTTATCGAATATAACTAGGATTATTAAATGCAGGGATTCGAAACCACGGCTGCTGCACTTAACTTTACTCTCTTTCTTCTGGCTTTAAACCCGGACTGTCAAGCCAAAGTTCACGAAGAGTTGGATGACGTGTTTGGTTCGGAAAGGGATCGAGACGTAACGTTTGCAGACGTTGCAGACCTAAAATATTTGGACATGTGTTTAAAGGAGTCACTAAGGCTCTTCCCTTCAATTCCTTTCATTACGCGATCGGTTAAGGAAGATATACAGCTGGGTACAAAAATGATACTATTTTTAAAACCGTTTGAAACCGGCTACGATTCCAGTTCTTGAATGGTTTTCTATCTCTCTGTATTTTAAAGATAACGGACTAGTAATTCCAAAGGGCATTGACGTAATAATCTTCATTTATGAACTTCATCGGGATCCTGCAGTATTTCCAGACCCTGAACGCTTTGACCCGGAGCGATTTCTTCCTGAAGTTTGTTCTGAACGGAGTCAGTATGCCTACGCTCCGTTCTCTCTTGGAGCCCGAAATTGTATTGGTTAGTATATTATGCAACTTCATTGTACAAAATACAGTCTTTATTGGTAATGGAGTACAAAGTTTAAGCTATCATATCATTGACTCATTTAATATTTACATTTATAGGACAAAAGTATGCAACATTACAGCTTCCAACAATCATGGCTCATCTACTTCGGAACTTTAAAGTGACCACTAACCAAACGAGGAAAGATATTGAGATAATTTATGGAGCAGTGACAGAGCCAACCCAGCCGATTAAACTGGACTTTATTTCACGAACTTTAGTTGAATAAATGCTAAAAAAACGTTTACTAAAATATACTCCATAAGCTGATAATATCCTCTTCTACAATGACCGACCCCCATCACCTAGACAGGGTGGATAAATTGCAAAATTAATGATGATGCTAACTGAAAAAACTCATCCATAGTAGTAGTATTTCTGTAGCAAAAGTGGAAATGTTTCAACGTTACACAAAGGAGTTTATTAATAAAAGCATGACTTGAACATTCTATTCATGCCTTTTGGTAATTGGAGTCTTCTTCAACACATAAACAAATGTTTAACACTGCAGAGCCTACTAAAATTTGGAACGTCATGAATTCTATATTAATTACGCAGGCTGGATATGAACAAACAGCTTGAGATTTTGCAATCGTCTTTTAGCATGAAAAAAAAAGCTTTGCAGTCTTGTTTACTAATGAGTAGAATATTGAATGCCTTTGAAGTATCATTCATGTTCTGCAACTCGCTCTATCAACTTTTTTAAGTTTATATTTGCGACGTTACTTTATTTAATCCACAAATGTTAATGATGACATGATACAATATTTGTGAACATTAATGATCCTGTTGTCCAGAAGCATTTATTTAGCTTTACTTGATAAAAGCCTTCGGTCACTCCATATTTCACCCAGCTTTGCGAATTACCTCCGATCCATAGACAAAGTATCGCTTCCGATCATCATTTATTTTCCAAACGCTCAAAATAGGAAATAATTTCAAGCGATCTAATCTTTTAAACAGTGGTCAAATAAAAATCAGAAATTTTGCTTCGAAGGAAATTCCAAAATGTTAGTGAAAACTGTCTGCACAAGTGCTTTTCAAAGTACCTCCATTTTAGTCATATTAAGCATAACATTTGCTACATTGTCGATCCACCATTTAGTGGAATCAGAAGATCCAAACGCTAGCAGTGGCCTAAATCGGTCTAAAGTTGAAAATGATTTGGATTTGAATGTAAAAGCAGAAAAAGCAGGATTCTGTGAGTCCAGAAATTCAGCCTCGTCTTTGTCTCCAACAATCGTTAAGGACTGTTCCATTGATGGTAAAGTGGACGCTTTAGAAGATCAGCATATGCAAAGTGAAAGTACATATACCAAGGTTAAAGAAGTTGAGTTTAAAGAACCTGTTGAAAGCTTGATTGTCGAAACTCCACAATTATTAAAAAGTACGAATAATTTACTTGTTTCTCCCATATTTTAAGGAAAGGTTATGGACAAGTTAAAGTCTAAGATTTGATTTAGGGTCCCAAAAAGAAAACGTCATTTTAATCGCAATTGTAATTCTTGGTTGTCTTACCCTTGGATCATGGAGCTATATAAATCTTACAAGGAGTGCAAAGATTATGAAACAATTTCCTGGAATAGCTGCTGTTCCATTTTTAGGAACGGCTTGGCATATTATTCTACAACCAAATGGTAATTTCTTAAACTCACTAAGTGCTTTCTACAATCAACGCCTTTCTAATGTATATTAATTACAGGTTTTACTCGATCTTTTAATCAGCAGTTTAAGACATTTGGTAGAGTAATTAGAGTTTGGATTCTGCACACGCCATACGTTGGGATAGCTGATGCAGCCACTACAAAGGTTATACATTCCTATGCATTGTAACTTGCATTCTCATTATTGTCAGAGTCACAGAATAGCTTGATTAAATTTTTTGCTAAATTATTAACAAAAATAGAAAATATTAACATCACCTCATTGCATGGACAAGGGAAGAGTTTATGAAGAAATCTTTAGCTGGATATTAGGAACTGGGCTTCTACTTTCAAAAGGTGAAAGAAAATGTTGCACACTTTCCCGATGCTTAGTAAACTAGTGAAAGTCATTAATCTAAGTTTTATGATATGACTTTTTATCCAATCCTAGGTCAGAAGTGGAAAGATGATCGAAAACTTTTGAATCCCTCTTTCAAATACCAAAAGTTTGACGGCTTTTTAAAAACTTTCAACAAACACGGCAAAGTTTTGATTGACATCTTGAACAAAGAGTTTGTCAAGTCCAAAGGGTCTAATAAGCAATCGCAAGAGAAAGACATTCATGGTTTCATCGTCAATTATACGATGGACACAATTTCCGGTAAATTAACCGGTTGCAAAGGTTTTGACTGTTAGTAATGTAATGCAGGTAATTATAATATTGTAACCCGGATATTTTAGAGGGATCTTTGGGCATTAACTTGTCATGTCAGTTCAATCCAGAAAATGAATTTAGGAAAGCAGCAACAATGTACGGATTTAAGCTTTCGTACCTTTATCATAATATTCAACTTTGCATATGAAAAGTGAACAGTTTTGGGATAAATCTTTAACTTTTAGAGGTCATTCAGCGATAACCCTAAGAGTAATCAAACCTTGGCTAGATTTTCCATTGATTTGGGACATTTTTGGTTATGGCCGGCTAGAGCCTTGGGTAACCGAAGTAGCCACCAGAACTATTAATAAGGTAAGTTGATATTATTGGATTTACTTCATGTGAAAAGAATTGACTTATATCCCTATTTTCAGGCTACCTCAGAGCGTATTAAGGTGTTGAAAGAATCCCAAGGTAAGAAAGACCAAAGTAATTCAACACTGCATATCTGCATACATATCAATTGTACGAATTATAGGTAACCTTTTATGACTTTGTAGAGGCCAGAGAAGCGGTTACTAAACCCTTGATTGATGTTTTACTAGAGAGTAGAAGCCAATCTGAAATTTATTACCAATGTATCAACTTTTTTGCAGGTGTAAGTAGATTTACTTTCCTGTAACTTTACGCAGGATGAGTAAATACTTATTAAGTAGTATTCATACAAATACAGGGATTTGAAACCACGGCTGCAGCAATTAACTTCACTCTCTTTCTTCTGGCTTTAAACCCGGACTGTCAAGCCAAAGTTCACGAAGAGTTGGATGACGTGTTTGGTTCAGAAAGGGATCGAGACGTAACGTTTGCAGACGTTGCAGACCTTAAGTATTTGGACATGTGTATAAAGGAGTCACTAAGGATCTTCCCTTCAATTCCTTTCTTTGCGCGATTGGTTAAGGAAGATATACAGCTGGGTATATTTATACGATACTACTGTTAAACCCGTTTGTACCGACTAGAAAACCAATTCTTGAATGGTTATTTCGCATTTTATAGATAACGGACTAGTAATTCCAAAGGGCATTGATGTAATAATCTTCATTTATGAACTTCATCGGGATCCTGCAGTATTTCCGGACCCTGAACGCTTTGACCCGGAGCGATTTCTTCCTGAAGCTTGTTCTGAACGGAGTTTGTATGCCTACGCTCCGTTCTCTCTTGGAGCCCGAAATTGTATTGGTTAGTATATTATGCAACTTCATTGTCCAAAATACAGTCTTGATTGGTAATGGAGTACAAAGCTATCATTGACTCATTTAATATTTACATTTATAGGACAAAAGTATGCAACATTACAGCTTCCAACAATCATGGCTCATCTACTTCGGAACTTTAAAGTGACCACTAAGCAAACCAGGAAAGATATTGAGGTAATTTATGGAGCAGTGACAGAACCAACCCAGCCGATTAAACTGGACTTTATTTCACGAACTGTAGATGAATAAAAGCTATTTTGCCCACACGTTTACGCCAAGTTTACTAAAATGTACTCCAATATCTTCCTTTGCTAAAGATTATTAGTAAAATATGATTAATAACAGCTACTTAACTTCAGGATTGGTCAGCCATTATCTAAACTATTGTCACAATCACAAGTTAAATTTCTTATCAATTGAGTAATATTGTACGATTTTCTGTATCAGCAGGACTTTAACTTTGTAACTTCTCATGACATAACACCTTAAACAATGCGATAAGAATTTTGGCGTTTGTTTCTTAACAAGAATGCCCTTGAATTTAAATTGTACAGGATAAAACTATGGAATACAAAGCAGGCATGACCGTTGCTGAAGAATAAATGTCATGTTTTTTTTTCTTGTCTCAAGATCAGTTTTTATAATATAATACTAATTCATCGTCATAATTAATCACACCCACCTCGTCCATCCATATTTTCAGGCTGAATAGTTCTTCAATAGTTTTTGACTTAATAATGGGAATTCCTTGCATTGTCACTCTCAATGGATTATACTGAAAGGTGGAATTTATTTGGTGGCAATAATTTAATGATCTGTTGTCTGTGGTTCTGCTTGGCTGTTCAGAAGAGATGAACAGATGAGATTTTTTATTTGCCATCAATTAACTTCTTTCTTTATATGAAAGACGCTACTGCTACAATCAATGATATATGCAGCGGCAGGGATGACAATTACTGCATCAAATGCCATATAACCCTGCGGAATTAAATTGAAAGACTAAAAGCTACTCTCCTAAGTAACAGTACCTGAAATAGTAAAAGTAGCTTTGATAACTGAGACCCGTAAATGTATTAGAGTCTGGATAGTCTTTACACTTTGTATAAGGAAGGATTAAGGATACGAATGGTTTGTAACAGAAAAAAATATCCATAGAATAATACATTTAGGGTTGGAGGAAAAGGACCGACAATAGTCTTTTGTAATACAAATTTGATACATCATTCACAATTTTTATTCCTTTTGTGGAACCACTCATGTTTGATAAACTTAAAAAAACAGCAGATATAATATCAGAAGGCACTCAAGAGCATGAAATCAAGCCCTCCTTGCATCAAATCAACGCATAAAACCTCCTGCTATTTATTGACTTAATTAATTTTCTCTGCTAATTCCAAACAATAGCCAATAAATTCAAAATATAATTACAAATATCAAAATAAAGTGAAGTATTTTCAACTAGAAGTACCGTCTCATAAAGTATTAAAGCTCTTCTTGACTCCTTAACTAAAACCCAATGGTACACCATAGCCGTAAGAAACAAATTAAAATAGAAAAGCAGTAATAGCGTTTCCACTTTTTGCCTTCCGTAATATCGAGTGTGCTCTTTGCAGTGGACTTTAACCATAGAATAAACTGGATTATTCTCTGTTCTATTTTATTCCTGATAATAAAAAATTATAGCACGTCATTCCAGAAAAATTACTGCTAATATAACCGTTACTTGGGTTGAACCATGAACCACTACGAAAGCCGTACTACCATGTATTAAATCCCAAAGTAAACAAAAACACGCATTAAATTCCGCCCTTACTCGTTAAATTAAACACTACTCTTCATTGTACTACAGCCTATACGTCTAGTTCTTCTCATATCTGACTTAATAGTTATTAAAACATTTAAATTGATTTCAAACATTATTCCATTCCACAAACAAGGTTAACAACAGCAATATTCATTCCGCCTCCATCCGCCCTTCTCTTCAAATAGCTGTTAGCCTTTGCTTTGAATTTGTAAAGTGAAAGCGAAAATAATACAGATGAAAGTCTACTTTTTACAACCGGTCGTATCCCTACTTGAAAACCAAGTAAAATGAGTATAAGTTCGTAGTAAAGTATAAAGTATAGTATGAAGGAACAGTAGTAGATATTGCTGCTTAGAATTCCAACGAAATTAGCTTGGAATGATAATAGAATTGAAGTTTAATGAGCCTCAAAGCAATATACGAGAAAATAAAACTACTAAAACTACTCCCTTAAGTCTGAAGAAACAGGGTAAAAGTTTATTTTAGAATAGGAGGACAAATGCTCTAATGTTATGGGAATCCCCCGTACCAAATAAGATGAAAAACAAGATTAGGGATAAGAGTAAATAGGATGCTTCTTTTCAGTGCTTTTTAAAAAATCAGCTTACTGCTTTAACATGGAAATCGGACTGAATTTGAATTCATTGTTAGCATGTTTATTTCTCGCATTATCTTTCAAATTACCTTACAAGTTATCTCAACAATCTTCGTATATCAACGTACGGGGAAAATAACGCACATAGAACCTAAAAGAACTCAAAATAAAATAGATGTGATTGGGAAAGTTGAGTATTACGATTTTTAGCCAATAATCCTTTACTTTACAAAAAGTAACATATTCTTTCTAGCCTACCGAAAACTTTGCTTCTGCTTAGATTTTATGCTTCGGAGGATATTGAATCATAAACCCGTTCATTAGTCACAAATTCTTAATAAACTTGCTCTTTATTTGTCAATAAAAATGTCAAAAGTTATGATGAAATTTTAAGGCGATTCCTCCACATTTACTTTTTTGTCTAAATACACTACCCAAGTATTGGCTATATTGGAGAGAGTAAAGTTTCTAGAGAGTACATTCCAATTTTTCGATTTACTTTGTTGCGGAAATGAACCATATTTTGTCTACCAAGTTTTGCCATTACCTATAAAACAAAATTTAATTAAAGGGTAATGTAGCTTTATGGGTTTCTCCAGGGCGTAAAGTATTAATGAGTTTATTTGCAGATTGTTTCAATATATAAGGATTATTCAATTGATCCAGCCAACCTCTGAAAACTGGTTTAAAACTTTTGAATTTCTAAATAGAATCTTAAAGAGCTTTGAGTTAGAAATACGGCGAGTTTTTTCTCAGTGCATTTAATTCATTTGGATGTTGGAACCATAATATACACTTCATTACAGATACTTCCAAAACCAGCATCTCACCGCTAATTTCTCAATCACAAGGGTTAAAAACTTCCTCACGATGATAATTCCCTGCCTATTAGTTCTTAGCAGGTTTAATTTTTACGGAAAAGGAACCTAACGTACTAAATGGTCCATTTGCAAAATACTTTTCTAACTTTCCTCCATAGTATTTCATTTCCAGAAAGATCTATTTATTATAGCCCTTAGCACAATGAGTCGAGTCCATGCTCGTATTTATTTTCTGAGAGATTCATAAATCAAGACAGCTCAATTCAAATTCATTCCTTCCATCTACTACTACTTCCTGCTAGCCAGTATTCATGCATGTATATAACTCCAAAACCGAGCCGAACCAAATAGCAAATTCTACATTGTAATAAATACGGAAGCAAAAAGGAATTACACTGCACTAATGCATCGTTCGGTGAAAGTGTGAAAGTGAAAGCAAGCAAGTTCACAAGAATCACTTGACGTAAGCTTTTAGCAAAAGTTGCAGCAACACTCGACTTCAATGATTTATTTTCACATTTTCTAGAGGCATATACGACTTCCTGAACTCTATAAAATTTATATTTTCTACATTGGAAAGAAGGACAGTAGTGAAATCCAAAATGAGATTATCACCCAGTCGAAAGGTTTAATCTAAAATCAGAGAGAGAGAGAGGAGCATAACCATGATTTAATTTACGTTCTCACTTCCTCCTAATCTCCGTCCTCTGAGCCAAAAAAGTCATCCAATTTCATCCAATCCCACTCAACTCAAAAGTTAACACCAGAGACTACATCCCTTCGTTTACAAAATTTCAGTCTATAATGGGATTGACGGTAGTACAGTGGAATCTATTGGTACGTAAACATCTCTTTGGATTTGATAGGAATGTGATGTTCAGTAAAAAAAAAGAGTCTCTTCTATAATTATATATGTCTTCATCTCTCTCTCTCTCAGCTATGAAATGTAAGGACGACCAACCAAGGGAAACCAGCTTTTAGATTCTTTGACACTTTTTTCCTTTATATCCAGGAAAGGTCTACGTTTAGTTGTAGTAGTTTCTTCCCACGAAGATAAAGTTATTTGAAGCATAGGACGAGGAATTTATTTCTATAGAAAAGGACGGAATGCCTACTTCACTTTCAACTATTAAATAATATACTTGAATGCATCGCCTACTTTTCTAGGATTTCAGTTTTTCTTCTTATCCAACCAATTCTAAACTTTCATCACATCTTTATCCCTACCCCGTTTTTATTTCAATGCCCTTTCCTTCCAAAAGCAGTCTTCCAGTAGAAACTTGTCCTTAAAGTTTGTTCACATGAGTGAAAGAAAAAGTACAGGGATCCGATCCCTAGGCAAGATGTTAGCTAAGGGATTGGTTGGGTTTTTTTAGGAAAGCTGACGATTTTGAAGATAGTTTTTGGTAGAAAAAATGCCTGCTAGCTGGCTGAATTGTAGCAAAATAATTTTAGATAGGATTTAGAACAATGGAACCAATATTAAAGCAATATCGGTCGCCCACGCCTAGACGGCAGATCTTTTAAAACTTCCGAAAAAGTAAGTTGAAGAGCAAAAATTTTCCAAGAACGGGATTCTTTATTTATAAGATAGAAAGTATTTCGGATGCCAATTCGATAACTTAAGATTTAACACTCGTCTGATATCTATCTCTTTGGTCCATATTCCTTATGATTCCTAAACATAAATTCGATTTCGGACCTACTAACCGTAAAATTGAACAGTTTTCCTAAGAGATATTTTCCTTCGCCAATCTACTTTTCTTATCTTTACAACGTTTCAGGTAAGACTCCTAAAGCATAATTTCTCCAGATCCAGCCAAATTCCAATCTGATAAAAATACCGACAGGTAGGAGCTTAACTTACTTTTCAACCTGGTAGAAGTAAATAACGAATCTCATGAAATGGTGATCATATTGCCAAAAATACGCTTGTCAACTCAACGGATTAGCCAATCTACTACCATTTTCCTACAGTTCCGTTTTGGCTCTCTCTATCTTGCCGTTTGGTTGATGATATGATAAAGTAAGCTTTTTAACTAACCGTACTTATCTGACCTGTAGACCGGCATATATATTTTAGCAAAGGTGAAAGCTCATGAATCCTGCTTCTATAGTCCAGCCACAGTTTGCAGTGAAGTCCAAGAAATCCACTTATGTTTAGTGTTAATGTCTAAAACTCAGTGAAGGTGTTCCATTAAAAGTAAAGTTGGCCCGAGAAAAATTCTTCTACTAGGTACTTTTGTCAAACCCTTTGACTTGCTTTTCGACTGATTTGATTTCACGTTTCAGTTGTAAACTGAAACATGTAACTCCATAGATTTACAATGGACATCGGGGCAGTAAAGGAGTACTTAATTACATTGTAATCTTTAACTCAGCTGTATAATGCCTTATTCATGTCTATCACATACCAATAGAGATTGTTCTGAGAAAAGTGAGATCAGGAACCGAACCTTTCTCTGTGGATGGGAAATAAACGGTTAACCCTTGACATTTAAACTATTACAGTTTACAAGGCTCTTTACACTTTAGGAAAGGAGGAACGTTTGGCCAAGTTCAAGACAAATAACTCTTCTACTTACTTCGAAAGATATTTCAAATTGCTTTACTGTTCTAACTTTAACTTTTCCTAAAAAAGTGAGTAGGATACAAGTCTCGAGTGTAAACTTGGATAGAATACCACTTAGGAAACGGATAACGCTTGCATTTTACAATTATTTGAAAGTAAGAAATAATTTTAAAACACCATTAGCTTTATTATTACCTTTGTGAACTAATAATTTCTGTGAAAAACGAACGGATTAATTTCCATGTTTCGAAAATCATAGTTAAATAATCTATTTGTGAATAAAACTTCAGTATGGAAAGACTTGCTGCTCACACACCATAACTTTTAATTCAGCCTGTATGTAACCACAACCTTCCACGGACAAGCGAAAGCAACGCAAACGTTTGTCAAAAGCTCAGAAAGTTAGTAAAAGTCAAGAAGTTTAATTACATCCAGAACCTAGGATAGGAGGGGCTTATCTCAAACTGTTTGTTAATGGGGCTTTCTATCCTGATTTATTATTGCAGTAATCAATCTAATCTTGTTTAATATTCATCCCACGAGCAACAGAACTCCTTACCTCTCTTTCGTACAGTTGCTTCTCTAATGTAAATAGAGATCTTAAGACAATTTTCCAAAGTCTAATAAGAGGTCTTTCATTAAATCTCAACTACGACCTGATGCAGTAGGCTACGACAGTCCTCTTGTTATCTCTAAGTTGAGGAAATACTAACGATTCGCCCACACATATTTTATCTTCGTGTATTGCATATAGTCCTACTCATATTAACTTCTTACTGATACTATACCCAATATCTGTTTACATCGTTAACTCAGGTTCTAAAATATTATGTTAAAACAAAAATAAACGCGTGTATTCTCAGCTCATCCTGTACTTTATTTTCCTCATCTCTTTAAATAAATTAAGTCATGATTTTTCTCATAAAATTTGTCTCAGGCCATTCTTCTTAAAAGTAACCTAAATCGTTCCTTTCTCATCGTTCATGCAAATCCCCCATTTTATAACACTTGGCCCAGTGATTCAATCAGACAGAATCACAAAGGTCCCAGATTATGCTTTCTTTCATTCAGTACCACTCTTACCACCTCCTCCCATATCGTAACCAACTTCGATTATAATATAATACTGCTTTTGTCCAAACTTTGGGTACTCAGCATCCTGCTCATTATTCCACCTCCGTCCTCTAACCGTGCCTTCTATTATACAAACAAACATCTCAGTCTTCTTACTCACAAATCTTTTGAGATTACTTTCATTTTCTTAGCTTTCTTCCCAGAGCAGTACCCAGTAGTACTAAGTCCCTTATAAAACCCAAGCCATCCCGGCAGTCAGCTTCTATTCTTTTTACAAACATCACAAGCCTTTGCATTACTTACTTATACATTACAAGATTAAAATCCTCAGAGTCGAGTATGAGCCTCTTTTATCTGCTAAAATAGCCCTGGTTAATTCCCACTCTTTGAATCGCTCCAGCTCACTCGACGGCGGAAACTTGATCCTCAGATTCGGATAGGATTCACAATTGGTTTTATGCCGCTAGTTGAAAGGAAAAAATAATTAAGGAATTCCTTCTCGCCATCCCATCTTCTGAAGTCATTCTCATTCTTTAGGCGTATGCCTTTACTTTTACTTGTAGATGCAAGTTGTATCACTTTGAACGAAAAATTACATCCGTACTGTGACTGTATGTTATATCCACACTGGATTACATAGATCAGAAAAACAGCATGAGACCCGTTAGATAAAGCTATATGTAGGCACTTTGCTTTACAGGGTGCAATTACTTTTGGGAATTAAAAGCTCACTGGTTTAAATTTATCTTTGCAGGTTTGCTACAAAGTCTTACTTTACGCCAGTTTTACTACTTCAACTTTTGAACTTTTCTAGGGATTTCTTACAATTGCGTGGTTTTATTGCAATTCGCATTGAGATCTCTACATGATACAATGGACTTTAATCTTCTTTAGTACAATGAAATCAGATTTATTACAACAATTACAGCTTAGGATGATATAATAACCTCAGTATTGTACAAGCATGTCATTATCTTAGAAATCTTAGATTGTTCTTTTCTACACGCAATTATCTACTCTACGTATTACTTTGAGATGAGAGTTGTGTAATATGTCTCAATAAGCAAGAGGAAAGATGAAAACAGAAGTTGTAGTAGGACGATTTGTGAGTAAATTTACACTTTTTGAAATCGTTTTCGAGTACAAAATGCTCATAACCGTATAAGTCCCCTAGTAAAAAAAACTACGGTAAAAAAGAAAGTGACACCAATTTTACTTTCGTATTGAGACTATAGAAAGAAGCACGAGTAGTGAAAGTTAAAAGCACTTTAAATAGTTTACATTTGTGAAATATTTACAACCTAAAAAAGCAATAATCTACGTTAGTAGAAAGTAAAGTAAAGTAACCAGTCGGGTGAAGTTTATTGAGTACAAGAGACAAATTCCCATCTGCCATTTCACTTCCATTCCATGCCACGGTCTCCTCTTTCTTTTTCGCACTTTCACTCGTTAACCTCTGATTTACAAATTGAACCCAATTCCACACCCGACACATTTTTCTTCTTTTTATAGTTTTACATTACATAGAAGAAAAATAATAACCAGCGTGTGCTGCCAGAGAAATATAGGACATCTACCTTAGCGTAGTTTAGCATGGTACAACGTAAATTGAGCATTAAGCAGACCAGAATATGCTTCGAAATATTTGCCAAGATGGAATTTCCAGTTTTACCAAGGCTAAAATAAGGATTAGAGTTGGGAAAGGGTGCGTTTATGCTCTGGATAAATAATGGTGTATGTTTGGATGAAAGACGGTAACTTTTCCCAAGAGTATGTAAATCTACGAATAGTGCCTCGTATAATGTGGAGTAGGTTCACAATAATACGATGTAGACTGAGATACAACTTTATGAGTGAAAGTAATGGTCAAAGGTTGAAAGATTTTATGAAATTATGGAGTAAAACTGAACCAAATCTGGATTCTGGACTGTCTTAATAGTAGGTGACCCAGAGGTTATAATTTCAAAAGTTACGTTTTACTCTTTGAGGGAATAAGAAAGGAGCTTAAGCTTTGTTCTTTGTATTTGTTTAAAATTGCATTTTTTACTCTCTCATGCCTCGCATTTTTAGGGGACATTTTTCTTCCTGTGATGTTCATTGAAGGGTTTTATGTCTTTTTTGACTTGGGACTATATCCATCATAACATTTGGGTTATACAGGTCATTTGTCCATGTTGGACTTTCACTCAGAGTCTTGAATTTTATTGCTTTTAAATGGCATTGGATTTTGACGCGGCGTGAGATATTGTACAACCGGACAAAATTCAACCATAAATCGTAAAAATTCGGAAATATGGAGCTGTTTGATAAATATCCCACGCTTTTTAACTGACGAAAACCTCAGGTCTAGGATTTAAGAAGTAAACATAATGATATCACACACTTAAACCAAAAATATTATCGTTGTTGTTCAAGCCTTTGAGCGAGCCATAAATAAAACCACCTTATTCATATACCTTGTGGTTGATACAAAATCGGTAGTGAGCTTTATTGAATGATTACTAGTAGCAGTGAAAGCAAATAAGTTAGATACACTAGAGAAAGCGAGTGAGCTTTAGGAAGATGAAAAAGTCATGTAGTCCCTCAATCATTTATAACCGGTAGGACCATTACTAGAATGGAATACGATGGCCCATATCTCATCTTATATTCCCAGAAGCAGTCACTCATATTTCATCTTCTTGTCCTCTGTCTCCTGATTTATTTCGTGGGCCTCCAGAAAGAAACAACCAACGCAGAGAATAAATCCCTACAAAGTCTGCTTTCAAAAGGGAATTTAAAAGGAAATCGGATGTGTATTTATCGTAAAATTATGTCAACCTTAAAGAACATATACTCACAAACCTAGCTATTTCGTAACCAACAGGACCACAGAAGTAACTACAAACTACAATGGTAAACCGACCTAGCAAGTAAGATACACATGGAGTTTAAAACAGTTAGTAATACAGTCACAGTAGGAACTCAAAACCTTCATAAATACAGAGGGAATTTTTCTATTTACTTTCCCAAAGAAGTCTCTCATAATCGATTTGGAAGCGTTTGAAGTACGAAAAAAGCGAATGCAATATTTGTATTCTACTTTCTCCAGTTATCTTCAGTTCTTTAAGTAAGACCGTTCCTTTATGCTCCGATGCTGCAACTAACGTTTCCAATAATTCTTTTGTAGCTCTTAGGTGGAAAGATAAGCCCTAATGTTATTTATATGCTGTCTTCGTTCCTCCGTTTCTCTATCGTCTATCCAAACAACTTTCCTTTTATTGATAAAAAAGATGGATAAGTGGAACTCTGCTTGAATAAAGTAAAACAAGATGCTTTATTGGAAGAGTCAATAAGTAAAGAAGTCCAACGAGCTGGAACGGCGGAAGTTGAATTTATCTTACAAAAAAGCTTTCTCCGACTACGTATATTGATGATCCTATCCGTGGATTCCTAGGCACAATAAAATGTACATAGAAATGGAAAAACTTCTTCCAATCATCATTTGCTTCACCTTTATTCGTCCTTTACTATCTTTGGATTCCAAATGTATTATGCTAGATCTATAAAAGTCATCATAAAAGTACAACTTATCGTAATAAAACCCTAATAACACAAATTCGTCTTCCAAATGTCTTTAAACTTTGTACCCAGTGAACCCTGAAATAATAGGAATTTTGGATCAAACTTTGTCGTTCTGTTTTAGTCAGTAATAAAAGTATAACTATACAGTAAACAAGCGATTTAGTTTGTCTCTGGAGCAATTATTAAGAAGTTATTTGTCTTCCATTGAAACGTTAATAATAACAAATTGGAAGTTACTGATGGGGAAATAATCGAATGGCTAAATGAAAAGTAGGCCACCCTTCATTATGTTTCGGCATTTTATTAAGAATGTCATTTTTGGGATTCGGTTTCTTATTAAAGGTAACTTTTACTGTATGTCAAGAATTTTTTCCAATGGGGATTTACTGTTTCGATCATTTGCAGCGGAGAATGGAAATACGGCCAACGGTAGACTTCTTCGTATTGAAAAAAGATTAGTATTGTTTAATTAAAATTTCATCAAATGGACAAACAATTCTGGAAGCTAAACCTATATGAATAATCCGTCCATAAATTCTGAGTAAACCTAGCTGCTGTATTAAAAATAACTATCGAGTTTTACCAAATTTTGTAAAGAGGTTTACTCGAATGGAGAGACTATTTTCCCCATTTTTTTCAAGACTTAAGATTCATGAAAGTATTTTTTTAAAACAGCCTTACGAATACTTAAATACATTCTCAAGGAGAAATATAAACTTTCTCCTCGTCAAGTTTCTTACGCATTTGTGAGTAAAACAAAAGTAAGTAAAGCCTAGTGATTTTTCTCCCTTTCTCTTTCTGTAGTAAGAAGGATCGAGCCAATTAGTGTTGTAGATCATTTTTCAATCTCGTCTTCGCCCTAAGAAAAAGCAAGTTGTTATAGTAGTAGTTGGAGTAGTAGTAGTAGTAGTAGTAGTAGTAGTAGTAGTAGTAGTAGTAGCGGTAGAATTAGTAGCATAGTAGTAGTATAGTAGTAGTAGTGATAGTAGTGGTAGTAGTAGTGGTAGTAGTAGATTTCCTTGCCTTGGCGAGGTTCTTTATGCTAATTAATTGGAAGGCTGGTTTTTGGCAGGAGGTAATTGATAAGACTTTCCTCAAGGGAAACTTTTACTATAAATCTAACAATGACAAGATGGATTAGTAAACTTTAGACTAAGACGGGGGTTTTGTTTTGTATGCTGCTGTTTTTAAAGTTGTGAAGTTTAATGGATGTGAGAGGGATTGAGTGCAATATGCTTAGGAGGAGGACTATTGATTGAAAGTTGTATTTTACGCGTTTTCAGGAGTTTTTTTCTATCCATCAATAATATTGCCTGGAAGATAGACTGTAGCTAAATAGATGTAGCTATGCTATATTCAACTAAATAAATTTTAAGAAGTTTAAGGGTTTAATTAAGATTTTTAAATAATTTTAAAATTGTAAAACATTATCTATGGTAAAAATGCAATCAGATTCCTGATTCCTTGCATTATACATTTTAAAATGCAGAACTCCAAGCAGAGAGATGAATTTCATTTGGAAACATTTAGACCAAGTGGGTTAGTTTGTTGCACTAAAGACAAAATTCATGCACAGTTGGAAAGTTGGAAAAAATCTCCTTCAAAGTTGAAACCCTCAAGCTTTAAGTGGCAAAATAATTTGTGAGGTTTTATTTTGCTTTAATTTCCTTCAAGTTATAAATGGCATCTTTAAAAAACCTACATTACATAACGTACGTTACTGAATAACTATAATTTAATAAGTGTGTTTTCATAAAATGTTTCAGCTGCTGACGTAAGGTTTTTTAAAAATTAAAAATTAACATTGTAGTTATTTTTGCTTAAGTATAAATGCAGTTTAAAACTAATGTAGCCTATTGATGCGTCTGGATGATAAAATCCCATGTAGAACTCCACCTAAGGCTTTCAAGTTCTGATTTGGACAACGGTGGATTACCATAGGATATTGGACCAAACCTCTGAAATGCATACATAACCCCCAAAAACCACAAGAGCACAAATCCTCCCAGGATTAGCTTTACTTTGGTATTTCTGTAAAAATATTTATATTACACAGAAATCAATTTTTAAAATATCTTCAGATTTTTAACTAACTAAAAGTTAACGAAAAATTTGCTTACCTCGTTATAAAATAAAGATGATTTATCGTTGCCACAAATAACACAATTTTAAATACATACGCAGGCAAATAATGATGTAGAAAAAGAGTCCTATCCACACAAAAATGATAAATATACATAAGTAAGTATCCCCCAAGGCAAACTCCCGACTGAAGTAGCATAGATGCCCATGTGTCTAAAAATAATAATGAAGAAATCCTTCATTTTTAACTACAAAAGAAAGCTTCTGATCTTATTCGTAATCTCCATGTTAAATAAGGCTTACCCTCATCAATATCAAAGCAGTTTCTCCTCCTTCTCAAAAGATAAAAGCAAATAATTCCAATATGAAGAAGAAGGCCGAAAGAGGTTATAAACCAAATGATCGGATTTCCAAGAAGGTGAATCTGAGCGTTATTTCCCGAACCGATCCAATAAGCAATTCCCCTCGATAGAAACAACCATTCTGAGGGATATGATGCATATGCATGGGACTCACTTTGCGATCCTCCAGCACTTAACAACATTTTCCATTGGAGTTCCCAAAATTTTGACCAGAAACTCAAAACAGTAGGTTTTGTAGGTATCATTTCAGCTTCGAGGAGTTCTTTCTCTCGGTCTTTTTCACCTGAAGAAATATATAGGTAAGTAACGGTTACAATCTGAAAATAGTTCATTCTTTTTAAGAGTAGGAAGCAAAGCTAAAAGTACTTTTAGTATATCGATGCTCTTCAACATTCCATACAGAATCATCTTGAACTACGACACGATCTGTGACAACTTCGTGCTGATTAAACCCCCATTTGGGCAACTGCTTTCCACTCATTTTTAACGCTTGACCAGTAGATACGTGTACAAGTCGGACCATTGATTTAACTGCGTGCCACTCACAACCTTCGCCCTCGGAATTATCCCCACATCCACCTACTATTTCTACTCTCCATAGGGGCTCTGCTACCATTGACACATTGTGGTCGATGTAGCAACTTACTTCCTGAAAACTCATCAGTTTGTACCTCATTTTCATTCTGAAACAAAGCTACCTGACTTTAATTCAATAAACTTAAACATCGACAAACCATATACCTGATTTTGAGGTGTAACAGGAGCAGCAACATCATGAGAGTTTAGCAACCTTCCACTCATCCCATGAACTATTTGGATCTCATCTCCATGCCTGATAACATCTTTCGTCTCATTTACAGCCAAATTGTCCACTTCCGGTCTTTTCATTATCCACCAATTATTTACGTCCTTGAAATACAAATAAAAATCCATTTAATTTCAAAAACCCCCAAAATTTAACCCCTACCACCGCGTTTTGAAACTATTATTACATTGGATTTTATTTGGCTAAAAGCTTACTTTGAAGGAGTAGCAAGTAACTTGCTGTTGATGTGAAGACCCCCTTCCGTCATTGTACTTGATGGGATAGTTCTGTTGATGAGAATGAAGCCAACAGGCTCGCCCCAAGGAATGTCTTAGAGTGACCTGTGACCCATGAGCGACTTGAATAGGCTGTCCTTTAATTATAGACGCTAGTCCACCCTATTTAGAAAATTTTTCATGAACTACTCCGTCATATGCAAAAACGTATTTATTAAAGCTCGCACCTTTAAGCTTGCTTGAAAGGCAGAGGTCATAACGGAATCATGAGGTCCAGCATTTGTCAAAACTCCGAGATGAATGTAAAATATTGAAACATAAGTTAGACAAAAGGTGAGGTAAAATATTCCGTAAATCCAACCAAGTTTTCGTATAATTTGTGACGAAGAGAGATCCTTCCTTGGTACCCAGCGGGTCCAAAAGTTCCAAAATATTATTAATGCAGACAGAGTGAGGTAGAATACACCGATATATTTAACACTGTAGAAATCCAAGCAATATTCATCTTAATGTAATCATATATGATAAAGGTAATCATATCGTATGCAGTAACTTCCTTAATTATTAAGGACTAACAAACCTCATCGATAAAGTGCCAAAAAATCCAGACATGGAAACAAAGAGCAAGGTTTTCCAAGAATTCGATTGCTTCGTGGCCTTTAAGGCAAATATCAGACTGATAATTCCAAATAATATCAAAGGCATTTCCATAAGTATATGTCTTGACTGGATGAGTAAGGCATTATCTGAGTGAAAAAAGACTCATTAAATCTTACCCAAGCTTACGTGCTGAAAATTAATAACAACCAACTAAACTCACCAAAGATAATTAAAAATCCGGTCAAAATAGCAAATTTCCTGTTCAGTCCCATTTCCCTGCACATAATATACCCAAAAGAAGGGAGTAAAGAGCCTGCCAATGCGGGGATGAATCGGAGACCGAAAACGGGTACCCAGTTTGGGTAAGGGGATCCAATCCGATCGAATTTGAATGTCCCTAGAATTTTTCATAAATTTTTCAAATCCATCCAAATAATATTCATGCATAACATCAGTCCACAAATTGATTGTTCCGTTTTAACTGTACCATTATAAGCAGGGTCAAAAAGGTATGTTGAGGCTGCAATAAGCTGTTTTCCAAGGGGTGGATGGGGATCGAAAAAGAATATTCTTCGCAGGTACAAAGATGCATACTTTCCGTAATGAAGTTCATCAAATCTAGAAATTTAATTAGAGAACAGCTTCTTATCATATCTACCCATTTGTTACTTTCGATGCATTCTACAAAGCTTTAATCAACTCGTTGGTGATGGTAATATTCATTAATTGCTTAAAAGTACACGAAATTTACTTACACTATATTATGTGGATGGGTTATGTTAAAAAATCTCGTTGCAGCAGATAATACAAATAAAGCCGTGGCTATAAGATCTATTCTAAAGGAGATTTCTCCAAATCCTTCCTCCGCCTCATCGTTCTTATCATTTGCAGATTCATGTTTTGTGATTTTTGAACTTGCAGTTTTAGATGATGGTTTTAAAGAAGAATTAATTTTGTTTTGTATTGATTTATCTCCATCAGAAGAAGGGTTGGGGTTTCCCCGAGAGGAAATCATCTCATTGTCCAACGATTCTGTTTGACTATAATCTTGGCTATCCGAATCATCCGACTCCGACTGTAATGTCATAATCAGTTTTCTTGTTACAATTCATGATAATAATGATAATTCCGCTTTTGTTACTTTTACATCTCTACTTTACTAAATATTCACACATTTAGTGTAAAAACACGCTGTACTTAATTACGTCCACTATGCATAAAAATGTTAGTGTCCCCTCTTTTTAGGGATAGTGCCTTGTAAAATATGTTAATGTATAAGGAAGTAAATCGGGACACTATACAATGTTAAATTTTGATTGCTTTTTTACAGAATTTAAAACTAGCGATATCAACAATTCTTACTAAATTGCAAGGAATTTACAGTTAAATTTACCTTGGACAGTATTTCCTCATTCGCTTTTAAAGTTTTATATGTTTTAACATTAGAAACACTAACACTGCTACTTCGGCTACTGCTAGTGCTACTACTGGTATTTATATTCCTGCTATTTTTGCCAATTTTACTTTTTTCTTTAGCACCCATAATTGCAAAGACTAAGCTAAACTACATTCTACATCTGCAAGATAACATAATTCCTATTTTATGAGCTACAATATGTCATTGTTTAATTATTTAAAGGGAAAAGTCGCTAGAACATTTGACAGCTCTTGAATTCTATTCATTATAGACAAATGTTACAATATATGCTGATGCTTCTCGCATAACTTAAAATAGGTTGTTCACTAAAAATAATACTCAGGTAGACTGGATTGCTGAAAAGGCATACGAATGGAGGTTTGTGGTACTGCATGATGAAGAGATTAGTGCAGGCTTAAAATCCATACATTATCGAAAAGAATCTTGGGGCTAATGCCCAGCCAACCCTTTAGACTTTAGCATCACGATTTTGTTAAAATCTATACCTCTAAACCCTAAAGGTACTGAAAGCTCTCTACTGTACTGTACACTGTATAGTTATAGAGAGGTATTTACACTACTGTAAAGACTTCCTTACCTGCTCCATGGCACTCAAGAAGTTCTTAAGACGTGTATTTAACCTCAGGCTAAAGCTTTAGTATCATGAAGAAACCACCGGTTGAAAGGCGACGGCTCCAAGTTTATGATATTTACCATATCTTTGCATTCTAATTATTGCACTCAGCGTACCTATTTACCATTCCTTTAAGAAGCTGTTAAATTTAACTACCGGTAGCATTCTAAAACTGCCTGAGTTCAATATTTATTAACAAAATCCCCATAAAGCCCGGCTTCTCTGTATGAATCTGAATCCGGGCAACTCCGACCCCCTTAAATGTTGAATCGGTCTGAAACGGGTAGCATTCTTTATTTTTCCTCCCCAGATAATGAAATGGGGTACGATCATCAAGAAGAGATTATTGTAGCAATTATTAGAGCAGTTAAAATATTTTACTCCTGCAATGATTTATTTGCATTTATTAGTTAACCGAGTTGCATATCTTAGAGAATGTTAAAAATCCATTGAAATAAACTATAATTCTTAGTTTGCAATTGGAATGTAAAGTAATCATTTAGGTAACTCATGTAAATCATTTGTTAGGTATTGCTATCTGTATTTTAAAATGAATTGCTTTCAAGCTAAATCTCTTGATCCTCCTCTTTGATAGTCGAGGTTGTACTTGCAGCAGAACTGATTGTAAATCCTGCCTCTGAGTCTGTTCGAAACGACATTTCAGATTCAGATCCCGACCTATCGCCTTGCTTTTCAAGTAAATTGTCCCGAGCTCGCATAGCCAGTGCAGCCATTTTTGCAGCAGTTCGAAAGTAGAAAGGTGGACACCTTCGCGTAGCATTGTCCTTCTTTGCTTTCTGCAAGAATACATCTTTATTTAACAACAAATCTACTATTACCAACTGCATGTAAATGTAGACGGAGTGCATCAAGGTGTAGGCTGTAAAAACAACTAAAAATACCTCTGCATCTCTAGACGGAAGTTGCTCCAAGTATTGTTTCATAACTTCACCCTTTGCAGGATCGGCTATCGCTAAAACAGTAAGACATCCATCGACAGTCCCTAATACGATTGACTTTCCATCAACCGTAGTTTCTATAGACGAGAGTTCTGCCGAAACTCTGTACTCCGCAATCTTCTCTGCATCACTCGTGCGAAAAGCCTTTACAAAGTACAAACAAATACTTATCCTAACCTGTAGCAACTGTTAACCTAAGGTTATATTTCAAGAAAATAAATACCCTTATGGTTTTTCTGCCCCCGTGATAATACAACACATACTCGTCAGTCTTGTTAAACATGCACATTATCGTAAAAACCCCTTCAGCCACTTTGGGTATGAATGTCCGAATACTTTTCCCATGTTTCAGTTCAATCAGCTCTAAACCACCCCTTCCTGGAGCATAAAGGCCGTATTTTCCATCTCGAGTTGCTCGACCACCCCATTTGGGAACTGAGCGGATAAAACGCTTCGTTTTTACATCGACTATGTTCCCCTTGTCTGAGTCTATTAATGCTATCTAAAAATGTAAATTCAAGACTTTTCATTTTCTTCAAAAAGTTTCCATACAGTTTAATACTTCGAAAAAAATATTCCTACCTGAGTGGCTCTTTTTGGCATAGCCAGTATTGAAAAGTAGTCTTTAAAATTTGCATATTTCAACGTAATCTTGTGAAGCATTATCCCTGTTTTTGCATTGTATATGTATAACGTGTCTTTTAGTTTTTCAAATCCAGGACCAACTAGCAAAGATGCGTCTGCAGTCGGTGTCAAATTTCTTACGTTTTTAATCGGGTATTCAAGTTCATAGAGTATTTCTCCAGTAGGAATTAACCGTGCAATTGCTTGGCTCCTGGAGAATATTTTATGCAATTTTTTAGGCTAAAGATCATATTCTCTCTGACTGTAAATATAATATTTTATAAGAAATTATAATTGGCAAACAAACTTCATTTCAGCTCCACCAACTTTTGATACAGTGATTAAAAAAGTATCTCTTTCGATGAAGAACATTTGCTTAATAGCGTCTTGTTCTTCTTTAAAGATGACAGTTCCGGCTTCAGTGGGTATCGTTAGGTCCCAGATTAGTACGGATCCCGACTCAGCAGTTGCAACATACCTTGAGAGAATCAAATTTCTGGTGGAATAGCTAATTAAATAAGATTAAAGATAATCATGCTAAGATGCTACTAAATGCGGGGTTAACCTACTTTCCACTCCTGGTAATAACAGCATGAGTCACAATAGCTCCTAAAGGAGAGTCAGCCAGTTTATCTATCAACCTTCCTGTTTGCAGGTCCCAAATTCCTACACAATTTCTCGTCACCGTTGCTGCCACTTGAGTGTCCCGAGATATGCTTCAAAATTGAAATATGAATTTTACTAAGATTCATAACTATTCAAGAATTACTTTTCAAGGCATTTGCACCTTATTCCATCTATTTGCAACTCATGCCTATCAATTACATGGACTTGTTCAAAAATATTATTTATATTCCACACTTTCACAGTTCTATCAATTGACGAGGTAATCACAGAGTTCCAGTTTCCTATCGTCAGACTTTGAATTTTTATTATTCTACCGAAATGAGCATCCAAGTTTTTCAACAGGTCACCAGATTTCATGTCCCAGACGTAGAGGTTTTTTCTGTAAAATTATATTCTTTAGCATGCATTGTCAAATAATTTTAGATTAATTAAAGACACGTTGCATTTCTAATATACAGTGCTTAAGCGTTACCTTACACCAGCGATAGCGTACTGTGACTCTCTGGACAAAACGCAGGGATTTGATTCTAAAAGTCTTGTTGAAATGTTCCTGATGCCGTTATCTAAATTAAAATGAGAAGAATGAAAACAACAATTTACTTATAGGAGCAAAAGCATACATTTTCACACAAATAACATGTTTATACCTGGCAAAAGTAATGTGTTACATTTTCCACTATCCAAGTTCCAAACCTGTGAAAAAAACCAACGATTATATGTCTTTTATCCATACAATATTGCATATTTCATTGCTTAAATAGCTGCATACCTTGTATCCGAACATAAAAGAACCAATAATGAACTTTTCCTCTTGGGCAAAAGCCAACTGTATCAGTCTATCGTTATCATTCCCTTCGTAACTTCTTACAACTTTCCACTCTGAATCCTCAAAGTGCATTTCCATCACATTGTTATTGTCAATCACACAAGCGTAAAGCTTATTACGATCCACTGTGGATATCACTAGAGCTCTAGATAAAAATTATTCCGATCAAATCCATGAATTTTATTTTTAAAATGGATTCAAGAATACAGAAACCTCACCCATGGAAATCCAAAGTCTTAGCCTGAACACGGTTTTCATATCTCTGAAACTCCATTCTTGTATTGTCTAAATTACCACTCCATAAAATCATATCATAATCAGTCATTGTGTGGTAGGTCATTCTTAAAATTGGGTTCACATCGTCTGCAAGGGTTATATTATCTTCAATCTCGCCAGCAATACTAGATACATTTCATGTAAAAAAAATTCCATCTATGTAACTAACCAAACCATGTTATAAACCTAGTTTTTCGCAAGTTAAAAGTAACAATCTACTTGTAAGTTACTCGTGACGTCCGTCCGAAAACTATTAAATGCGTATTTAGTAAATAAAGTCCAGTAATATTCTTCCTGTCTTTCATAGGATTTTCGAAGATTTGATACTCATTCGTGAGCATGTTTAGCAGGATAATTTGATTGATATTTGAGAAAGTTGCGGCATAACGGTTATCAGGAGAGAGGACAAGGCCCTGAAGAATCCCTTCAATCCCTGGAGTAACATCTCGACACATGTCACTAGTAGAGAGGTCCCATGTTATGAACTTATTTGAAATTGAAACAATATAGCGGAAATCCACGGTTAGACAGAAGCCAAAAACGGCGAATTGATGTCCTTCCAAAGAATACTACGGATTGCAAAGTATATCATCCATACAAATGGGTAGGAAATATAGTTTTGAATTAAATAAAATAACGCTGTACTTTAAGGGGTCCCCCAGGAGTGTGGAGACAATGATTACTCGGAATCAAAGCACAATCCATAATCCCTTCAGTATCACATTGACTCAACAACCGTCTGACATTTGGATTATTCCCTATTTCTGGCAGCAGTCGACCTATCAATTGGGGACCTAACATTTGAGGATGATTCATCAATATCGCCCCACCCAATCTCAAAGCATCGGCAACTAGCATGATTTCCCTGAAAAGTTAAAACAAAATTTATTCCTACTTAGTTATCCATGGCTAGTAGAAGGTTGGGATATTTTAAATCTAACGAATAGTAACAGTACCCACCTTTTTAGTATCCGCTGAGCCTCCCTACTTTAGTTTGTAATTATTCGGACATGCATCATGCAAATTTTAAAAGATACACATAGCATGCCAAAACATAGATCATGCTTATTAATCAGTTTACAATCATGCATACATAAGCCCTTATAACTTAATACTGAATAAGATTCTTATAATTTACGGTACAATGTTGTACAGAAATTAAGGTTAACTGGTAATTCGATTAATGAATTTTGTTCTGAAAACAATTATATCTATGAGTTGATTTATAATAAAGTCGTGTTCAGCAGAAATACCAACCTGGAGGATTCACGGTCCTCAACATGAGCACAGGCATCCTCAAAATCACTCAGACAAGATTGCAGAGGACAGGACGAGATTTTTGCATGAAGCCATCGATAATTGAACAAGACGTTGACATATAAATCTTCAAATCTTTTCGACCTCACAAGATGGAAAGGAAGTTCACCAAACTGCAATTTGATAACCCCTTATAATAGTAAAGCAAGCTCTTAAGCACACAAAAGATCGGTAAAGTTTTTAAGATAGAGTTCAACCTTCCGTAGATTATATCTCGAGATTTTTCCATCCTTCCCCGTAAAAGCTAAGGGTTGTTGAGGAACTTTACGATCTGCTGCTGCATTTTTATCTTTAAGACCAAAACGATGCTTCTGAATTTCAGTGTACTGGAAAGGTTTGGGGTTGCCTCCACCCCAAAGTCCAAGAAAGTAATCGGCAATCGAGGAATGAAAGTATATTGACATTTCCTCATCTTTGAAATATCTTTCCTTGGCAGCGTCACGAAATTGCCTTATCACAAAGTAGGCATTTTAAGCGTCGCATTTTTTAAATGCGCTTCAGCGTCATCAGTTAAAGCAACAAGCTTACCTATGGTACCAACTAAGAACGCTAACCCCATCCGCCTCTCGCTCACTCAAATAATTTGGCAAATCATTCCTAATTCTAGTCCACAAAAGTGGGGGTATCCTTCTCACGGGAGGTAAATGGTACTGGTACACATCATCCAGTACCTTATCATCCATACTGATAAGGTCCTCCAATTCTGTCTCACTAAGCCCGCTTTTGGCCGCTGTGATATAAGCCAACGCATGAGTGACTAGGAGTCTTCCATGTTGAATTTCAATTCGTTCAAACAGTTTAAAAATACTGTCACGGACGTTAACTGCAAGTAGCGTGTCTATCGGCTTTGAATAACTCTTCCAGCGACATATTTCTGCAAAAACGAGTTTCACGAAGATAGGTAGTGAGCACTCTGCCAAGGCGTTGCATACAACACGCCATTGGTAATTATTTACATCACGGTTTGCGGCAATCAACCATCTAAAATCCAGTAAGACGTTAGATATTTATCTTCTGATTGCACACATTTATTCAGTATATGATCATATCGTCACCTTTTTACAACTTTTGTGGCTAAATCCTCTCCTAAAGAGGAAACCTCAAGGAATACCTCTTCATCATCAAGTATTCGTCTTAAAAGTAGATAATCCGCAGAAATTTCCTGGTCATTTGGCTCATAGACGCAGGATATCACAATTTTGCAATGTTTCGGTAATTTACTTGGAAGCCAGGTTAATTTATTAGCACCAGAAGCACCAGTTAGTTGATCAACTGAATCGAGAAATACTAATAGGGGCTGCTCAGCAGTACCGTAGGTAAGAAGGTTTTTAAAATGGGCTGTAAGTGGAACCAAGTCATCTGGAATTTCTTCCATGGGAAGCATGAAATTGTAGCTTATCTGCTGACAAAGACTTATCAACATTGGGGTGAGGGCTGAACTGGAAGTTTATATAGTAAAGGATAGTTCCAACTTCTAAACTTGATTTACTCAGGATTGAAAAACTAAGTTATAATTTCATTTACCTGTCAGGAGTAGTTCCTAGAAATCTTAGAATAAGTAAAGGTACTGCAGCATTTCTGTCATGAAGCCATGGGAAGCACATTGCAGCCATTTTGGCCAGCAGTGAAGTCTGCATAAGCAAAAGAACAGAACATTTAGCTAGGATATTTATCTAAGAATTGTTTACTTAATAATAATAATACTGCTAATATATTCCCAATTAACCTTTCCACATCCCCCTTGCCCATAAAGAATCAAGGGTTGATCTGACTTCCCCAAGATATATTCGTTACCCAAAGTCAGGGATTGCTCTCTCCCGTAGAAAACTCTGACGGAGTTATTACATGCGTGAAGATGCTGCAAAATCTCTGTAACAATTACTCCCTGAGCTGAAGAATCCTCTTTCCGCATTGCCCGATCTACGAGCTTGGTTATATTTTTGTAAAAGTGGGCTAAAAAACTTGATAGGTATTCTTCATGTGTGTCATTTCCTATTCCTTCCCGTCCCATCCATTCCACTGTATACCTTGCATAAAATGGAGCATATTTTTAAAATCTTTATATGGAAATATGATGCAATAAATGTATTTAAAGCTTTAGCAGTCATTCATTACTTTTGAAAATTCGTCGCTTCAATTTTATTAGGTAGCCTCTCATCTCTCAGGCTTCCTAACAGCCTTGCTGCCTCCGTATCAATTCCTCGATTGATTATGTCAATAAAATTTGAGGCCTTCTTTATGTTTTGCAGATTGATGTTGTTTATGTACCGAATGTAAGCTAGACAGTGGCATTTCGTGTTTTCCACATTTAGCACTCCGTTTATCACTTCACGCTCCGTCACTTTATATTTCAAGAGCACAAAGGGTACTTTTTATTTGAATAGGCGATATTAGAAAGTGACTTAATGTAGTTGCTGCTGCTGACCTGACATGAAATAATTGTGCATAGCATCCGCATCAATAATTCCATTTATAAAGCAAGTATGGGCAGCTTTTCGTAACAGTTTTTGCATCTTATTAAGCGTATCCCACCAAATCGCTTGGTCTTGAGCTTGCAGTTTTGGAACGCGCTATGAAATTTTAATGCTAAGGTTTTATGTGGTTCTTTTTTGTTTAATGTATGCTGATTTTACCGTATTCTAAAGTCATGTCTTAAGCAAACCGTAAAACCTTACTTTGTTATTAAAATTCAATAAAATTGTGGAAATAGGCTGAAGAATGAATACATGAGGTACAGCATTCGTATCCTTCTTGTACCAAAGGTCAAGAAGGTAAGTGTCCACGCCCATTTGTACCAGAGTCTCCTTCAAGGTTATTAGCTCACTTCCCAGGATAATTGTCGGAACTGGGCGGTAGCCGTATTTTTGTCCAAGGAATACCTACAAATTGCAGTTTTACCATTCTAAATCTAATCATTCTTTATCCAGGAAAAATAACTTGCACTTATCATTTAAAACTTGATACCATCAGCTTTTCCGTACATAATTCTGCATTTGGTATCTCACCAGTTCTAAAACTTATTCAGAACTTCAATCTTTGTCCTCAGCTCCAATTAGTGCAATGGCCTAGGTATTCTTCCCAAACCATTTATCTCAAGTCTCAAGTCATACAAACTTCAGCAAATAATAAGATAATGATCCAGGAAGTGAGTCTAACCCAAACCGATGCTAATAATAGTATTAGTAGCATCAAATATCAAATCAACTCTGACAGTTCCTTAGCCTTTGCCTCCTATTATTCCTGGTGTTTCTTAGAAATAAAGTAGAAAAGTTCATGATGGAGAAGGCCATCAAGGAATACAAATACTTTCGTTCCATGATGTACCAACTACCAACTAACAACCGTACGGGGTAGATTTTTCTCGAGTATATTAACTATCGATTTGTAACACTCTCCCACTGGCCCGGATACTTCATGCAGAGCTCTCTTTATTTACTCCGACAAACGGAGCATTTTTATTATTGGAGTAAATACATTTGGAAAAACACAGTGGACATTATTTACCACAAAGTTAGGTCCCATAGAGAGACGTTGACAGTTTATGATCTCTCTCATACACAGTTCTGTAGTCATATGATCGTCAGTAGCTTCGTCACGGACACCCCATCTCATGTCCACTACCTTTATGGAATTATAAAAATATAATAGATTAATGTTAAACGAAAAACATTTACCGTAAAGTCGCGCATTACAGCCGCGGTTAATGTATGATAAAAGGATGTTTTTCAAGCATGCGGCTTTACGTTCGAGGGCGGCTCTTCTATTTCTATATTTAGTCAATTTATTCGTCAATG
>JAQFZX010001280.1:0-32551 GCA_034682405.1 Hydroisotoma schaefferi | reverse complement strand
TTGCCATTTATTTTGGGGTTGCTGTTGTTGCGATTGATTTTGGAGTTGCTCTTGTTGCCATTTATTTTGGGGTTGCTGTTGTTGCGATTGATTTTGGAGTTGCTCTTGTTGCCATTTATTTTGGGGTTGCTCTTGTTGCGATTGATGTTGGAGTTGCTCTTGTTGCCATTGATTTTGGGGTTGCTGTTGATGTTGCCATTGATTTTGGGGTTGCTGCTCTTGCGATTGATGTTGGGGTTGTTGTTGTTGTTGCCATTGATTTTGTTGTTGCCATTGATTTTGGGGTTGTTGCCATTGATGTTGGGTTTGATGTGGTTGCCATTGATTTTGGGTTTGATGTTGTTGCCACTGATTTTGTTGGTGTGGGTGCTGCCATTGCTGCTGTTGGTAAGTCATATAATCTTCGGACGCTGTAACATCAAAAATCCGCTGAGATTGATCAGAAGAGCTCCTGCGCTTCATGTTTTGCATCAGCAGAGGCAAAGGAAACTGAGGCTGTCCTGGTTGCTGATACGGAAGCTGCATATTGGAGTAATTACCAGCTGGGTAACACGGAGGAGAGAAGCAGGTCGGGAGTGAAAAATTTTGATTTTGCATCATCATGAAGTTAGGGTCAATTGGTAGCTTTTCGTTGGGATTCTGGCTAAGGTATACTCTACCTAAGTCTCGGAACATCTTTGTGATTGGTCCCAGACGAATATCTGATTCTGACGATACGTTTGAACAGTTTCCACAAGAGCAGGATGACCCAGATTCGCTTGCGCTAGACCCTTCGTCAGAAGAAGATGTTTCAGTTGAAGACTCTTCATCGTCTTCCCTCTTCTCGCCACTTGAATCTGACCCACAGGATTCAATGCTTTGCATTTCCATTCTTCCCAATCAATTATTGCGATTGGCCTAACGTCCCTATGCACATATAACTTAGAATTTATAAATTTTCAATTTTTAAATAGACATTTTTCGAATATTCATCGGCGATTATGGTTAGATTATATTGACGCAAAGAGGAAGAGTGATCCTTGGTTACAAATTGTGAAAACAAGTATTTAACTACACTTTAGCTTTGTTTTCTCAAGAGGCGAGACAAGGTAGATGTTGTTTCAATTTCCCAAAAGCCCAGTTATGCTGGTTGCATGAACATCTAATTTTAAATTTCTTTTGAAAGTACAATTCTGTAGCAATTATTTCGGGTTAGGCGTACACATTGGCATAAAATTGTGAATCTATACAAACAGTAAATTAAAATGTACACTTTCAATAGCCAGTAGCATAAATATCTCTTGAAAGGGAAACGTTGAAAGTATTGCAAATGTCTACCTACTTTCAAGAGAAAGTTTGGAGAAAGCTGGTAATTGTAGAGAATTTTCTGCACAAGAGACATCTTACCCTGGAAAGCTGAATTCTAACATGGCTAGTTACAAACTTTCACTAGGGCTGTCATCAAATTCTGGGTAACGGTTAGAAAGGCAGGATTAAATCAATTTCGTAGTAGCATTTTCATGACAGGATCACCAGCAGAAAAATTCCATACCACTACGCCTTTCAATGGTCGTAAAATATCATATTGAAAATAAAAATCACTTTAGAATATCCAAAATGAATGGATGCGTACTACTGATGCAACTTTGAAGGATTTCTAAAATTAGATCTCACAGTCAGTCAGCCCTAAATACGAACCGAAACTTTCCACTATTTTTGGGGAAAGCTAACTGTAAACCTCACAAGCTAATTTCGTAACCTAACATAACATGTCCAGTTAACCCTCATTTAAGACCTCAACTCCACCCATCAAAAGACATCATCCTCTCAAGGAGAGTAGCTTTCGAGTGTAAATGTCATTCAAACTACGAATTCCACCCCCATATGCACACCCACGACCCGAACGCATTCTATCTACATTTAGACTAAAGACCGACAAGTATAAATCTTCCCAGCAATAATTCTCCAGAGAATAGCTTCATAAATGTCAACTATAATTTGGTGTGAATGCTGTTTTAATAAAACCACACGTGCCATTTAACGTATTTGCAGAACTTTTAACGTTTACTGAGATTTTTTAAAATTGATGTTTACACGGCTCCTTTTTTAACATTCTACGTTGCTACTTTCATTAACTGCAAATGAAATAATTCAAACTATTAACAATAATGTTCAATCAACCGTTGTTTGAACGTTTGACTATAGCTAATGGGTTTCCTAATTACTTTGGTTGTTTCTTTATTATAAAATAAATGAACATAATTGACAGACTGCTGCAAAATGTGTGCTATTGGCATATAAACTCATCCGGTGAAATTAAAAGCCTAGAGTTAATCTATTTTAATTATACTTACACCAAAACACGTATCGATCCTTATTTCTTTGTTAAAATTCCACTGTACACAAGCGGAACAGAAGATGGAAACCCCACTGTATGAGGAAACGGTCATAGCCTCTATATTTCATGTTAGCATCATGAATCCTATTATTTGATGACGGGAGGTTTGAGGAAGGCATGTGGGTAGACGGAAATGTTACCACCGTCCACTGGCTGGCAACACCAGGAGGCAAATAAAGTTTAATTAAGTTAAAGTACTCCAAATATATGTATGCATGCAGATGTGTTTACTTTTGCATGCATACATAGTAGATTGGATTGGCTACTCAAGGGAAAGAGGAATGATAGTAAAATGGAAACGTCCATCCATGATTTAGTAGCTGGAGTTTCCGAGTGTAAAAGGAACGTTCAATCACATTCTTTTGGATTCTTTGGCGGACGGCCGTTGTTGATCAGTCCAAACCTAAGGGAAAGTGGAAGCTGAAACGAAAGGAATGACCAGAGGGTCCATTAGGGATATGAAAATTTTAGTGATTGATAGCACAGATGGTACTATTTGTCCGGATGTTATTTATGACCCAATCCGGGTGTCGAACTCAAAGACATAATTCAACTGTCCGCATTCTTCGTCTTACTATTTTCGTTGGCAGTGCCCGTATCGTGTTTGTGGGAGTATTTTATCATCCGTCATTTAAGCGCCTGCATATCGAGCCCGGATGTACTGATCAGATTGTATATTCATGAGTAAAAATAGCTAAACTTTTACTTATTTTAGTTGGAAATAGATGATCCCTTGTTCTGAACATTATAAGAAATTTTTGGGAATTGGAAATAGGGGTTATCAGGATAGATTTCTGATACTAATTAAATTCATTTACGTATTTAATACAACCGGATTATAAACCTAGGAGCAGTTGCATAAATATTGAAAGTAAAAGAGGGCTTTGGTTTATAAGTAAATGAGAGTTTTGTTCCAAATATTCTTCAGATAAAAGTAAAATAACTTCGCTTGATTGTTTAAAACGACAAAAAGCAGCTTTTAAAAAAAACATCTATCGTAGTTGCTGGTTAATTTGGCCGGTTTTTGCTTACTCTTACTCATAAATGTGGATTATTGGCAGTGAATTTATCTTTTATTACTTCACTATCACGTTATACATTATGGGTCTTTAACATTCACTTCAACTTTCTCTTTGCAATTGAACGGTCGCAGCATTCAAACTACTTCTTGGGCACCACTTGAACGGTATTTCAGGAAGTATGTATGAACTACTCAACCAAAACCGAGACCTATCCTACCACCCATGAAGAAGATTGCTGAATGAAAAAAATGACCCACAATAGTCCACACGGCCGTTCAAAACACAATAAAAGTAATAACAGCAATAACAACAGTGGTTGTAAAAAGGTGAAAAATAAGCCAAATATCTCAACCTAAAGTACACATCACAACAGCATCTCTGCACCCACAACATAACATAACACAATCACATATCTAACTTATTATTATGCATCTACCGTATAAAAGGGGAGCGCATGAATGGAATCTCTGAGCACTTTCTACCAGCTAAAACCCACGACTTTCACTACTTCTTCTTAAAGGTAAGCTACCCGGCATCCAAGGTCTAGTTTTTATCCAGCGTCCTTCATCTCAACTCCGGATCCTTTTAGCACCCAGCACACAGAGCCAGTTGAGATCTTCTTCATGGCTCGTGTTGAATTTTAAGGGGGCATATTCACCCAGTTGTCGTAAAAATGAAAACAAAAAGCATTCATGCAGTGAAAGGACGTATAGCATTACAACTGTCTGGGTCAGGGGTTTTCGAAAAACTGTAAACAAGATTCAAAGTTAATTTAATTAAAATTAAGGAGTTGCTGGGCCGAAAAGTCTGGCAAGAACTACTGTTAAAAGTTATTGCAAGTAAATAACATAACACGTTAAAATAACTTGATGTAAAAAAGTAATGGCACCCGCATGTATATAAATATGGCAGGAGGATTTAGTGAAACTGAAAGTGCAGCCAGATTTCAATAAAGGTCATCAGGAAATCAAAATCTTCACATAAAATCTGACATTTCCCCCTCAGCCAGCGTGCTACTAGTTTTCACGTAATTTCGCAGAGATTTTGTTGAAATTGCATTCCCATCTGTATAGTTGTTCGTAAGTGAACGAGGAAATATTTCTAAGAGCAAGGAGGATAGACCGTGATGATGAAATGCCATCAAATGCTACGACGAGGGTTAATGGCAATGGCAGACAGTATAGTGAAAGTGATTGACTCAAATGGGGTGAAAAGTTGTTAAGAATGTTGTTCTCTTTTCTCACATATTGGCAGTTTGTTGTGGTAATTTACAGCAACTGAAATCCGCCGTTATTTCAGTCCAGTTAGACTTTTTTAAAGCGCAGTGTAACATGAACTGTAAATAGGAAAGAGCATTTTTCGGTGTGTTACATTTGTAAGAAAAGCCGGGCATCTTAGTAATAAGAGAAAGTTAAAGTTCAGCTTATTTTAACAGAACTGTCTGCAAATGAACAGTAGGGGGAAATGCTGTTATTTGTACTAATACCAGTCTAATGTAAAGTAAAAGGCATCTGCCAAATAAAAGCCAACGTTTCCCAAAAGAGTATTAATTTCCCTGAAAGAACTGTAAGAACGTTCGGTCGGAGTTTGTGATGTGGCTTGTCCTTGCACGTGTGCCCTTTTGGAGTTTCGTCTCGACTGTTTTACTTCTATCGTTAAATACATCTGCTGTCAATCCAGGTGGGTGTTGGGAACCCTTTCCGCAAGAAAGTACCTAGTATAATTTTCTATTAAACTTAAAATTAAGATCAATAGCAAGCTAGCTTATTCCTCAAGTTTATGAATGGAGGGAAGAAACTGGGTTTAAGACGGTGGTAATTACTTTATAGGGTAACAGGGTGAAAAAGTTATCTTCATTAATATGGACACATTGTTTTTACTAAACTTTATCCAGTAGCTTAGTAAAAGGGGCTAGAGGGGCTTAGTAAAAGCTAGCCGTATCCGTATGCTACTTATTTCATCAGTAAAAGTTAACCCTAACTTTTTCAAAACCTTGAGAAATGTGCAGGAAACAAAATACTTCTTCTCAAAAGTCATGAATTTCAAATACTTCTCTTGCACATTTTTAGAAATGTTTTTACAGGTTACATTTCTCGAAAACGTAACACAAAACTTTAGCTTGGGGGAAACGTTTAATTTAAAGTTGACTAGTGTTTTTAAACATGTCAATGGCTGGAGGATAGTTTTCACATTTAGGAAATGAAATACAAGAAGGGATGTATTATCATCAGGAAAGTAAATACAATGTCAATGTACCGTGTTTTCCGTTACAATTCCCCATACAATTATTGTTTGAAAGGAAAAATTGGAACAACGCTTAACATGAGTGGGACGGGATATTTCAATTGTTAGTATGCATGGAAAGGTCGGAAAAATTAATTATAGAAGGCTATGAAAGGGTGATTTTAAACAGGAAATGCGGCAGCTACCTGTTTTGTCTACTTGTTGTTTCGAGATAAAAGTGTCCAATGTAGCTCTGAGGCATTCGGTTTACTCTCGATAATTTGTTTCTGATCCTCCACGAACTCATTTCTGTCTGGTATTGAAGTTTAGTGGATAATTTGTTGGTGGTAGCTCTAGTTTACTAAGCCGGCCTGGGGTTAGTTATTGGAAATTTTCTAAGCTCAAATACAAAACAGTAGCAGATAAAGTAGTCTAATTTTTTGTAAGTTCGGCATATTCGTTGTGGCATAAAACAAAAGTTGTAGAATGTAACGGGTAATCATGTGCACTTTTCTTAAAATTTCCTTCCTTCTTGAAATTAAAATCGAGCGATTAAGAAAGTTTTCTGACAGGTTTAAACCAGATAATATTGAAACTTTTACTAATTTTCTTTCATAGACCAGTGGGAGTCTCCGCTATACTCTTGATGTTTTTTTTTTATTAATTAATTATGAAGTCAATCTGCACATGCCGAATGATTTATTCTCACGACTACTTTCAAAAACGCAAAGTCTAATATACATAGGCAAGCTGAATTTTTAGGCACTAACTATGTGCTCTTTCAATGTACCTGGGTGGGGGTGGTCTCGCTAACTTAATATCAGTATTTTGGTGAGGGGTGCATATTTAGGTAGTAGGTGGTGGATGCATGCTAACATGCTGTGCTCGTCAAATCGACCAATCCATTTAACATTTAAAGTCCGGAGAAAGAAAAAAAAAGGGGAAACTTGACCGTATTTAAGCCCTTCTTTGTCTGAAACAGATGCATATCTTAAAATGCAAGAACACCCTGCAAAATTTGGAATTTAAATACTATGCTGCCTGACTAGTGATAAGACATTTATTTTGAAGGTTGGGTTAATATCCTGTACTCATCCATGTATAGTCAAAGCCGTTTAATACATAAAGTTTGAAAATCGTTTTTCTTCATTAATCAGTAATTAATAATGACACCTGAATGCTTGATGTATAATTTACTGTTTTACAAAAATTTGAAATAGGTTTGAAGTTAAGGCTTCTGCTAATTTAGCCCGACCTTAGAGCGAGTAGTTTAGCTAAGCCTAACCGCGGTTCGGTTGGTATAATTTAATTTGTAAAGTCAATTTAATCCATGTGATTCAAAATTAAAAGTTCACGGCTGTCATAAAGTTTACCTTGACGGTTTTACAATAAATAGATAAAGCAATTTCAAATGGAGTCTTCTGCCGAAATAAGCAGATAAAATTGACTTTATACGAGTTAGTGAGGGAGTACGTAGGTACACAGCTTATCCAGCTATGAAACAGAGAAGTCTTCCGTGAGATGGACAGCTTAATTATACTTTCAGATAGGCCTGTCGGATGTGAATGATTAATAAGTGTAAAGAGCCATACTAATAGTATATTATAATAGTATTCTATTCTAATTTACTTCGTACTCAATACAAATTCAACTAATTTAAGCATCTCTTTTGGCCAGAGCTGATCAAGACAAGAAAATCGAACTCGTTTTCTGTATTAATCGGTTCCATGAAATGAACTTACCTATCTGGTAATAGAATTCATTCTGGTGAGAATTCTAGTAGGCAAAACTCGTGCGCTTATCGTTTTATTTTATTGGTACAGTCAAGCTTTGTTGCTGATGGGTTTCACAAGGGCGTTCTGAATTGGATTAGTAAGCGCAAAAGTCGAGGTCTTCCAATGTATATTGAAAGCCAGCAATAAAAACAAAGATAATTTATGCAAATGTACACATTTCAATGTCTATAGGATTTGGGATACCTCCAGTAAATTTATTTATTCTTTTTTTGATGAGCTGTGTATATTTTTATTACTTCCTACCTGATCGTAGATGTTAATGGCATGGAGGTTTTATAGAGATGCTTGAAACTCATGAATAAAAATTCATATAATCATACCTAATCAAGACTATACAACTCATTCCAAGAACTTTAAACGTTGGATGAACGAATTTACAACACATTAAACACAAACTATGAGCCTTCATAATCTATCTACAGCTTTTATGTGTCAACTACCATCATTAGACACTATCTTAGTGTAGAAAAATCAACTCTGGGGTTTCTCTTTAATTTACCAATTAACATCTAGAAAAACATTCACAACTCTTTACCCTTTCGTCTAAAAAAAACAAGAAGTAGAAAGCAAAACAGTTCTTCTAACACTCTGCTGTTAACACGTTCTGTTAGCATTAGAGTCAACAGGGTGTCAAATAAACGTACCTTCGTAAGTAAAAAAAACAAAGGTAAATATTTAACGTCTCTTTCTACTCTCTCTACTTTTTCTTCCATCGTCCGCTGTATTTATCTTTCTTTGTAAGAAAAAAGAAAGTAAAGCCAACAAAAAAGAATAACAAAAGAAAGTAAAAAACGTTACAGTATTAAGTCGGTAAACGTGAGGAAAGTATGGGGGTAAACTTTACAAAAACTATCATTTCATGCAGTTTATTTTTAGTAATACTAAAGAAGTATAAAAGGGCAAATCATGGGATTCCGCATACGTATTCACGCTGAGAAAAAGTTGATTTGATTTGCTTAAAGGATGTCAATGTGTCCGTTACACAAGCACTTGGGGTAAAGACTGGGGAGTCTTCAGCAGCCCTGATTATCCTCGAGGATACCCAAGGGGAGTGAAATGTCTCTTATATTCCTTCTCAGCCCCGGTGGGTTTCATCGTCCATGTCCACTTAGACCAAGTCGTACTGCCACCTCCATTACCGTCATCATCCTCATCAGCCCTTGTCAACTTCAATAATCATAACAACGGGTAAGTCCATGTTTATATTTACCTTTCTTCTCTAAACTATACAGAACCACACCCCTGACTCAGTTACTAATGCTTAAGCTGTGTGGGCTGAAGAGAAGAGTCTCTAAATCTAATCCGCAACAGTCATTCAAAGTCAACAGTCCAGTTTCCTCACCGCACTTACACAATCCAAACTTTCCAACTCTTTCAAAAACACCCTCAATCCTTTCCACTACCTTATGTGGTGTAGTCATAGTCATAAAGGAATGGGTTGGGATTAGTTCATGTCGGAGTTGTGTCTTCTGTGCTATTGTTGGTTATATTTGGACAGAGACTCATTCGCAAACTAACGGGTTCAGAAGTTTTCATATTACCGTTACCGTTATCATTTGTAATCCAAACGTTACTTAACCACTATAAGACTGCGGCTGCATTTCCTTTTAACAACACTTACTTTAGGTATTGAGGTGCATCAACTTTCGAAACTATGCTTTGAATTTGGTGAAAGTTAGTAACAGGTACAAGTGTATGTCGTATTTCAAAAGCCAGCGACCAACTTGGAAGTACTCGTACTGCAACTGAAGGACGTAAGAGTAGACGCAGTAATGTGGAGTTGATAAAGTTAACATTCCCTCAGACGTTTCCACTGAAAAGGTGGCGTAGTTTTGAAAGAAGAAGTTTTAGTTAACTTTTGCTTTAGTTAGTTTTAAGTAGATGTAAAGGTTGGGAACGGACGCTATGTGTTCTTTAGACTTTGATATACCAGAGAAAAATAGGTTTTTTATTTTTTTTAATTTTTTTTTTACCCTATAGTTTGAGTTTATTTTAATCATCCATATTGCAAAATGTAATTAAGCGAAATGGCTAGGTATCTCGTTTAACTACTGTTGACGAAACTGTTCTGCTTTGCCTAATTAACTTTAAGTCATCAATAACCACCAAAATTGTCTTGGTTTTAGAATAATGACTTCACACTTATCAGAAATGTATTCAGACCTATTTTTTTAAATTTTTTTTAAATTCATGTTTCCTTTATTGAAGATGCTTTTAAAAATTGAACTTTGTTAAATAACCTAGATGGTTCAATTTCTTCCCTACCTCATTCACAATCGTAACGATTCAAAGGTTGAAGTTGAAACTTAAACGTATCCTAGATATGTGAACCGACCGACAGAACAAACCATATTACATCTTTTTTTTCCATTCCTCTGGGTATTCTTCTAGATACAGGCCTCGCATTTGTTCTTTATTGGTTGTTTAAATTTTTTGTGAATTCGTTTCAAGTGCTATATAGAGCAGCTTGTGAGTTTTGGGATTGTCTTTTAAGTGTGAATCGAATCATGGCTGTTTTTGTTCCGAAGGAAGATGTTTTTTTCTGGAAGCAAGGCCAAGAAAACATAAAGACTTCGGTACTTTACTTTACTTTTTGGCTTAGTTTTCGTATTTCCTTTTATATTTACCCCCGTATTAATGCTACCGAACCTATTGACCTACTACTATTATTCTCTAGTGTGAGTTTCTTTTGGTCTACTCTCTCCCACGATGGGATGAAATCCTTTTATGCGAATGCTCTGTCTGTCTGTCTGTACGTACGTACGCATCCACGCTCTCACGCCAAAACGGTTCAACTTTTTCAACTTGCGTTTTCGGATATCGGTTTTTGGGGTCCCAACAGATGTCAACTTTGGATATGAACGAAATCGGCGTTACCCCCAGGGGGTGGGGTCAAAGGTCACAATTTCGTCTATGCTAACCTCTATCAACCATGATATCGTTGGAAAGGTACTCACTAGGGCATTTCAAAACAATGATCACAATTGTACTGTAACACTCAGGTCAAAAGTTATGACCTTAATAAGGTCCTGATGGAGCAGATTGAGACTCTACTACCAAATGAATCCCACGATCATGACAACTTTATTGGACCCTATTTAGATGTCCCACAGTGCCCCAAACACCCCAATTGCGCAGTCATTCCGGACACATCGCGTGGTCACACCGGACACACCGCACGGTCACTCCGACCACACCGCGCGGTCACTACACATCGCGCGGTCACTCAGGACACATCGAGTGGTCATTCCGGACACATCATCCGGTCACTCAAGACACATTGCGCGGTCATTCCGGACGGATCGTGAGGTCACTCCGGGCACATTGCGCTCTCACTCCGTCGACATCACGCGCTTTTTTCAGACACAGCAATTTCGTCCCTTGGCTATGCCCGTTTATAACGGTTTATTCTGTTTTCTGTTTAGCCATTATAAGTTTATGACATGAGCGAAAAGGCATCTGGAACTGGATATTGATAAAGGCTTGTCAACAAAAAGGGAACTATAACAAATATTTTAAAACCTATCAGCAGTTCTAGAATACACTATACAGAAAAAGATTTAATATTGCATGCTTGATAAACGTAGTTTTAAAAAAGAATCGGCAAAAAAACAAGGCTGATTAACATGTTTTACTGGTAAATGTACCGGGCTGTTTCTGTAATCTGTTGATTCCTCCATGCAGAAACATAAATTCGGTACAGAATAAATTCGATCTATTCAATTTAAAAATGAACTCTCCCATGAATCAAAAACAAAATCAGTAAATTTCTGTCTGGGTATTTAATCGAAATAAAAAATGCTTCTTAATTTATTCCATTTCCCCATGGCATGTATTGCAGAGCTTAGAAGCAAAAGCTTAATAATATAAGTTCTCCAGTGAAATATTATCAGCTCTCCCAGTGGAGCAGCAGAATAACTGAGACAATTGTTAGACCAAAATAAAAAGATTAAAAACACACCTAATGCTAGTGGAAGCTACAAAGAAAAATCTGTAGAAGTGGATAATAAAGGCTCTTCTTAATGGGTTCAAAAATTGAATTGGATTCTCGTATTTCTTTTATCAATTCCATCCCATTCTCTCCTTTCAATCTAATACTTTCTCCAACTCCAACCTTTACTTTATGGCCAACTCCTTTGGCACAGAAGTAGGTATCCATTTGTAGGGGTAGTAGTACCACTGAAAGCCTTTCTTTCTCTTTCTTCCTCCGGGCTCATAAAGATCCAAGTAAAAGTTAAGTTGTTCGCGTTCTTTCATTTTGTAATAATACACAGAAGAAGAATATGCTACGGGCTTGCATGGGACTAGTCAAGTAGTTGTAGTAAAACAGTATTCTTGCAGGGAAAAGTTACCAATAATGAAAATAATAATAACCGTGTCTAATAATCGGAGAAAGCTCTTGTTCAGTCGGAAGCAAGTTCTAGAGAGTGAGCTATTGCGAAAAGAGTCTGTAAGAGCCCTTTTTACTTGGCCTGGTTTGGTATGGTTTCTACCCCATCCTGGTCCTACTTGAAAAATACACTTCGATGATAATTATTATCTCCATCTCTATCCTTGCTGCTCCTTTTTGTTGAGGAAGTTCCAAAAATCTGGTAATAAAATCTTAATGGTTTCTTTTCGGAAATGTCACTCTCACATTGCTTTGCCGCTTGTGATGTTCTACCACCACTACTACTACTACTACAAGGACTTTCTATTAAAAAGTTTATATTTCTGATAAAGAGGAAAAGACCAGCAATGTTCTGTCTTTTGCATCGTTCGGCCGTGGAATGGCTCATCTTGAAGAAAGTAAGGCGGAGGAAAAGTAGGATTGAGAAAGTATTCAGCCGGGCGTAGAACATTTATTATCATTTATATCAATTTATTTGTCACATTTACTTCACATTGATTCCATGTGCAAGCAAGATAATGTAAGAAGACTTTCGGAGCAGTGCAGTAGTAGGATCACTGGAAGTAGGGTCGGGGCGTGGAAAAACCGTGTTAGTAGTAACAGCGTCTAAAAATATTTCCAGGATGCATGAAATGCTGTGATTGTGACTTGCTTCATAATAACAATAAAAATTCTAAGAAAAGCTTTACATATGTCTTCCTCTGCGATAAACGCATTAACATTGTGCATCTTTATAAATGTTATCTGTGATCTTAATTCTGATAGGGAAAGACAATAAAAATGTCAGAAAGGGTTATGCCCTCCTTGACGTCTCTTCCTTCTGAATTATAGTAGTCTGTTTTTAGTTTGAGAGCGAAACTTCTGTACTCATGTGAAGTCTTCCTATACAGAGAGAATCTGCTTTCTTGATGTGACTTATGGATGAAAGTTTGTAACTTTGTATCAAATTCTGTGGTGGCTTTCTCCAATAATAATGTCTTTGCTTTTATTTTATGTTCAGCTGCAGTTGCTAAACTCTGCCAAGTAAAAGTTTGGGATTTAATTGAGCCTGGGGTAAATGTTTGGTGAATTATAAAAGAAAACTTATAATCCAACTAAATTAACTTATAATTTTTTTCTTTAGAAACAGAAGGAGAGCCAATGTACAGCTAAATTTTAATCAGCTAAGTTTGATGACGACAGTTTCGTATGTTTTCTAAACTTCTTGTGTACATGCCTCCTTGATCCGTTGATTTTTTTTCGAAATGCAGCAAGAGTTTGTATTTAAACTCTTAAAGAATTAGCTAAAATAAAACTCAACTCTTGCCTAATTAATATCATTACTTTTTGTAAGTTTGTTAGAATACATTTACTACAGCCAAATTCTGAGCTGCTAGAAAGCTAAGTTTGGCTATTCTAAGAATTTGTCTTTTTACTTGATAAGATTATATTCCGTCCCTCTTAATTATGATAGTAAAGCGGTCTTGAAACAATAGCTGGACATATTATAGAATAAGATCCCTGGGGTTACATAGCTTCCAGGACTTCTAACCGTAAGATAGATTTAAATTTTGCTAACTTTTATAATCTCGAAAGCACTGACATTTCCAAATAAAAAAATCTCATAAAAGAATACGTTAAGTGGAGAATTTCAGCTCCAGCTAGGGATTAGCCTCACCATCGCTGAGTAACTAGAAAGGATTTTGAGGTTTGAATTTAAATTTTATTTATAATTCACTTGCAGTAACTTTTACTTGCAAAATTTACTATAAGGGAATTAAAAACTTCGAGAAGTAAAACAAAGTAAGATATAAACAGAAAGCGTTGCCCAGCTGTCTGTCTCTGTCGCACAGTTGAAATAAGAGTGCAGTCCGCTGTTTTACTACTCAATTAACTCCTCGCAGACGCAACTTTTGATGAAACCCTAAAACGCAAAAAATACTATGTTTGCTTATGCTTATAGTTGGAGACTTTTCCATTATTTTTCCAGCTCGCCGAGAAAGTGGCTTTGAGGATAGTCCTCAATGCAAATTATGTTTAATACATTCAACCATTTTGCTTAAACTGTCTCTTGTCAGCCCCACTATTTTATCCAATTAAGACCCACCAAGTAATACATACCTTCCTATAGCTGCTAAAGCTTTTTTTGCCCAGTTAATTTTACTGCTGCTTTTTGCGTCCAACTAACCGAGAAAGGCGATGAGGGAAAACTTTTCATTTTATAGCCAGTATCATCTCTCTCCCTCGCCTTCAATCTTTTCGTGCCTTTTTACTCCAACAACTTAGATCTTATTAGGTCTTTTCCTAAAAAAATGTTTTAAACTATCCTCTAAGGACTAAATGAGTATGAAGTTAAGAGCTTTTGCCGACAGTAGAATATTTAGTAGTGGAATATGGAGTAGGACAAGTTCCTCTTAGTAGGACAGTGACTTAAAACCTTGCTGAAGTTTCTTTATGTATGTCTTCTAGATATGTAATGGGGTTTTTTTGCTGTGCAGAGATAAGGAGCGGGTGGTATCACTATAAAATGAAAAAAGTTTTGAGTGGAGTTTAACTTAGTTTATCGTAACTTGTAACCAGAAATGGAAAAAACCTCAGTTCCTGATAAAAGCTTATAAACTTGGTGGCGAAATGTAGGATTTTGCTATGCGAATTATTTCTAGAGTCAAGCATTCATTAAACTTCGGGTGGACTTTATTCATTATTGTAAAAGCTTTTATTTTTTCGTATTTTCTAACAGTTGGAATTGGTTTCTATACAGAAGGAGAGATAGGCTTTTAATCAAAATTGAGACTCGAGTGCTGTAAGAAAATTCAATGATCCAATCAAATTAAATGTGTATTGCAATTGATTGAGTTGAGATAAATCTATATAAAAAAATATAACACGCCTTACCACTGATAACTTCACTAAATAAACTGTCAAGTTCGGTACTGCCAAGAATGGTAGCCAACTGTGATAATGCCGTCCTTCGGAAGCCTATGCCAGAATGCCGGAAGTAGGCTATTCGTACAAAAATGTAGAAAAGTATCATGGCACAAAATCCGAGAATAACGAGGAACCCAGTTATTCCTATGGAACTCCAGATACTTTGTGGAGGGTTGTCAAATAATTCATCGTCAACTAGTGGTTGATCCCAAGAGGTTTGGTTTACCTTATTATTAGTTGAAAGTAACTTTCTAGCTGAAGCTGCTGTTACTACTTCGGAGGCTTTTAATGGGTCGGAGGTGCAATTTAATTTTATTGAAAATAGACTGAGGATGAATAAATAAATTATACTTTTGTGGAGTATGACGATTGATTTGAATTTTAGTTCACACCCGTAAAAACTCATTTCTGGAAATTTTAGGGATATATTTTCAACAAATTGAATGGCTTGGAACAAGATATACCAGCCTTGATGGATGCGAAGTGATCAATAAGTTAACATACGCTCTAATTTTTATTCCGTTATACTAATTGAAGTATGGTAAACTCTTTAAAAAGCTGTGTGCATTTAAAAAATATAATTTACTAAAACAACAATTCTCTGTATACTATTAAAAAATTGCAAGGCTGAACTAACGTTACGGAAAACACTCGAGTCTGAAAAGTTCATTCATGTCCTAAAACAGCAGTTAAACAGCTCTGCATCAAATGGTGAGTTGAAAGTTACGCGTATTTAAGACCACTTTCAATCGCTAAAATGTAAGATATAAAATTTAAATACCAGAAAATGTTTTATAAAAAACAACTTTTTATGAAAACTTACCGTTAAAAACTTTTTCCATGATTTCAGGGTTACGATTCAACATTACTATTCCATTTTCAATTGACTTTGACACTTTATTCGCATAATTATTATAATAAAACCTTAGCGTTCTTATCTTGATCCAGATTAGGATAAAGGCACAGATTCCTACTCCTATTATAAAAGCTGCTGGATAGATTCCATACCACCAGGTTTCCAAAAGGTTTTCAGCTCTCGGTGAAGTTAGTGATAAATCAGGAGCTTCTGGTTGATTGAGCCCTGTAGTGGATTTGATTCTGTTATTAAAAATTGTAAAAAGGGAAATTAATTGGAAAAATTTGCTTATTCGGGACATTTTTAAATCAATGTGTTTTAAAATATAATGTCAGTCAAACTTCAAGAGCAAAGTTTCGCTGGGGTAGTCACTTGAGCTATTGATAAACTTGCCCATGGAATAAGAAATCATATCCGGAATATATTCTCAATCGTTTGATTTTCTTCTTATTATGAAAGCAAAATTTCTAAAAATAAAATCCCTCCGCAACAATTTGTTCTAATTACTGAAAAGAAAAATAGTGAAAGTTGTTAATTTTTAGTATGCAATTGCTAAATTGGCATGTGTACCTACTACCTTTCCTTGTATGAAACATGTACAGCTTCTACGTATACCTCAAGATAGCAACAGTTAATTCAGATAAACAGAACAAAGTCACAAAAGTATATTTATTTTCTAGACAGTCAGCTAGATGTTAATTTATTATTAGTAATTATCTTAACGGGATTTGTTAATGATTTATTTATGCTAATAAAAGTAATGGACGCTTTGCTACCTAATTACGGAAACCATATCTGCTCGGCTGCTGTCGAGATTAAATGGTAAAAAAACATACAACAAAACAGAGAAAAACAACCTGCCGACTTTACCCGTTACAAATTAAGACCTTAATCCAAGCAGAAACTGCAGCATTGGTGTATACTGTGTCATGAAAATTCAATTTAAATTAACTTAAGTGGAAGTTTATCCTTTACTTCGTTACGTTAGCTTTTGCACATATGCTATAATGCTTGAATGTCTTGAGTAGTTAAAGTAGACGGAAGCTATTAAGATTTTTACCGTCCTAATTCAGTAGCTTTTCACTTGGAAACTTTTATTTCCCTAAAGTTCCCAATCCCATACAATCCCCCCGGCATATTTTTATCAGTTAGAGGAAATAAAGGGAATGAGGACAAACCTAAATTGTAGTTGACACACAGTCACAGTTGACAATATGTTTCTACTTTACCCGGTCTTTGCGTTATGAGAAACGGAAATGGAAATTGTTACTCTTTTATAGCAACTTGGAATGAATTATTTTTACAATTCTTTTCCTATCCTTCCTTCACAAACTACAAAGCTTTAAATATGCGCACGTTTTACCCCATCTCATAAAAGGGCTAGATGTTTTTTCGGAAGAAACTATAAACGAGTAGTATTTATTCCTGTAAATCCTTGCATATTTCCCCTATTCCCCTCACTTAGGTTATTTAGTAAAAATAGCAGAAATGTGTATATAGAGACTGCTCTTTTCTATAGTTTTACTTTTAGACTTGTAAACGGCGCAGGGTTTTTTGTTCTACAGTTGACAGTCCGTAAGGGTAGAAATGGTAGTCAAGTCCTTAACTATGAAAAGTTGGAAGAGTTTTGGTACTAGTTTATTAACATATGCAGAAGAAGGGAAGGAGATTTCCCGGAAATCGCTCACAATTTGCAGCTTAGCGTAGGTGAATTTGTCTTTCGGTCCTTTAGGTAAGATAGGGCTCTCAGAGGAAACGTTTCTTGCTCGAAAAGTAAAAAAATATGCGATTCAAGAGCTATTGAAGTGTCCCTTTGGGATGAGATAAAAGAATCTTTATCTCCAGCAACTTGAGGTTATATATGATAATGCATTGTGACAAGGAGTGTTAAAATGGTTATAGAACTACTGCCATCATAATATAATATGACGACATGACGTTAAAGATATTTCGGAAGATTTGACATAATTGTATGGAAATATTCCTACGCAAGGTAGAGGTGTGTGAAATTTATATATTGATCCGAATTCTTACTAGTTGGTTTATTGTAGAAGTTTGAGGAGTCTTCAGAAATCTGGAGATCGGTATCTGGATATAATTTATGATTATTGTGTCGTGTGTTTTGCAGGATACAATTTAATTCGTGATTCTTTTGGATGAAAAAGTCGTTTTATGTTTTTAAAATAACTGTGGCATCTTCGCTGTGTGTAAGTGGGAAACTTCTACTTAGCTTACCGTAGAGTTTAAAATTATACTTACCTTAAATTTCTACGGTCATACTTTGATAATTGGATCTTAAAAGCCATAATCATATGAATCGCATATTTCTGCTAGAAAGCTTTCTGAAAAATCTCTAGTAATATGTCTGCTCATTACTCTTAGCTCAATATCCATCTTAGAAAACGATATCATTTGACTTCAAAGCTGTTAAATTATTTAAATTTATCAACCCACATAGAATCCATTTTAATATTTATTTACTTTCTCATTGCAAGTAAACACTTTACCTTCTTGCGACACAAAAGTTTCAAAACATTCAGGTTGTCGAAAGAAGTTGTTCAAATTGATTTTGACGGAGGGTAAGATTTACCAAGCCTGACAAAATATGACCTTTCAAGATCTTGAAAAGCTGTAACCTGTAACGCTGTAAGCAATCGCTAAGTTTCTTAGATAGACATTTTAAACAATATTTTTCTTCACAATGAAGCTAAATCATTCGATGCAAACAGTAGAATGAATAGAACCTCCGGAAGCATAGACCCAGGTGGAACGCGCTTCGAGTGTAGAGCGCTATAGCAGAAATAGCAAAACTTACGATCCAACCTTCGAATCACAATTTTTGTTGAGACAACTCAAGTTTATTAAAATACACACTTATGTACTGTTCTTCGTTGTCTTACTTCTTACTTCACCGTACTCCTTGGTCAACCCTTGGTTGGGTTTTGTTCTGTACAAACAGCATACCCAATTTCTCCCTACTGTGTTTGCCTAAGATTCGATCATCATTTTATTTAAAAAACTGTATTTTCTATACAAGTATAAATCAAATTTGTTCTTTTATATTTTTTTCCCCAGGTGTGAAGACTATCTCAAGCTGTTTGTCCATGTGGACGAGGTAAGGGAAAGTGGAGCAGGGGGTGTCAACGAGAACACCCCGTGGACAACTCTCTTCTGCGGAAATGGCTCAAATCTCTCGTATCATTCGTCATCTCGTCATCTCATTATTCAATTTCATTCTGCGCTCACCATCTCTTCCGTACATCATTATCAACCTGAACAGCATCAATACTCTTATCTCGGCCGGTACCGTTTCCTGAATTCTAGTAAGCATTTTTTCCAACAATTTCTACATCTCCATTATTTTATTAATTTACTGTCTGTCAATTTTTCTCGGTTCCATATTATATGTTAGTTTTTCTGACGTCTTTCGAATTGTCCGTCCGTCAGGTTGTTTTTTTTTTTATATATTTGACCCGTTTGACTCAGTCCTTTTAAATCTTATCATTTATCTAAGATGTGCAGGAGCAAAAATAGAAAGGTTCTTGAGGGACAAACGTGATCGTATTTCTTCAGATTGGATTTAGTATAATTCGTTCTCGCAAAAAAGGATCTATCATCATCGCATTTCGACCCTATTCATCTATATGCACATTGCTTTCTATCTGTTCATACGTGTTGACGTAACCATCTTTGAGGTTCTCTTCCATCTGTCCTTACTACTACTGTCTATCACTGCTTGATATAATTTCACCATCAAATTGAAGTTTATTCTATTCTAACTCAACTTAAAAGAATTGAAAAAGGTTTAGCCACAGATACGCAGGTTGAGCAGGTTTTGGTTTGCGGTAGATATGCTTTTTACGATAATGGTAGGTAATGTTATAAAAGGTATCAAGCAGGAGCCCCAGAAAACTTATTAAGATGATGGTAGTGCATAAACCCCGACTGTCATCTCAATCTCGATACATGGTGAAATGAAGCATTAGCAGCAACTGTTATAGGGCATAAACTCAGCTTTCTCATCAATCTTCAGGGATAAGAGGATTTTAGTTGGGAAAAAAGTAAACCTCAAGAGACATTCACTGGCGAACGGAAACCAACTCATGTAATCAATACTTGGTCGTTCGTTGATGATAAAGAAAAGATGTTTTTTGGATATGTAGCTGAGTTACATTTGGTCTGTTCTGGTGTAATGGGCTCAAACAATTGTATAGTTTGGGTATTTATGTGATATGGATGTAGAAGGACCTGAAGCTACGATTCGGTATCTAAATCCGAGGGGACAGCCTTTTGGAGAAAACAACTCAGTAATGCAACTGCAACTTGCATTAATCAGCAACTCTCTTTTTTACGTGTCGTAAAATGCTGACACTGAAAGTGTATCTTTTTCAATCAGTTAGTTGGATTGGATGACGACATTAGGTTTGGGTAGTCTGAAGAGTATCACAATATACACGGTTGTGCATGACAGTTCCAGGGTCGTGAATCTTTCTATAATAATGAGGTATCAAGCATTTTAGTTTTTTCTTATTGCTTATCATGAAAAGCTATGAGTGACGCATGCATACAGAGCGTTAAGACATAAACACACAGAACTTTGTAGTGACGGATCTTCTTCCAAAAAATATATGGCACGGGTACTCGATGCAATAGGGAAGCTCCGTCTTGTCCAACAACAGGAAAAAACAGAGCTTTTACTAGAACGTTTTGTTGGAAGAAGAACCTTTTTGTGTACTCTTTGTGGTGGGGAAAGTGAAATGTGATCCTGTTCACTTGACGCATAACGGGGAAGTGAAAGAACCCCCGTAGACTTCGTTTGGCTATGATGGTTCATTTTTCACTCTACATCTCCAAAATCAATTTTTACTTAAATCCAATCTGAAACTTCATACAAGCACGTAATAGGAATCATTTTGACGTGACCTGGATGGGTAAGGTAAACTGAGTGAAGGAAAAATGGTCATATTGATGTTGTTGGATGCAGAAAGTAGTCAAAGTTGTTGGTTATCGTAGTCCCCTCTATCCTATCCCTCTTCATTTCTCAAGTAAACCGTTGAACTCGGTTTATTCATAACGGTAGAGCTGTTTACAATCTAGTTATAGGCAAGTTACTCCCTTATTTCCGTCCAACTAGGATTGTCCAATTCAATTTACATCCCATTTATCTCATTTAGCCACATTAAAGTGATTTTTGCAATTTGGTCCGTTTTGCAAGTTGCAATATATTTTTCTAGGTTTTTTTCTTCACTAAAACGTTCATTTTTATGACCCTAGGTGAGTTCGTGTCAACAGGGAGACTGATGTCTGGAACGAAGTGTGACTATCAATTTGTTGGTTCAGATGACTCTGCGAATAAAGGGCGATTTTTTTCTCCCCACTACCCTTCCACATACCCGTACAATATCAGATGTGCCTATAATTTTTACGCTAGGTAAAATACAGTTTCTAAATAATTATTGTTACCGTGTGTATCGGTAAATTTATGCAGCCATGTATTTCTTCAATGGCTTAACATTATGCGCTGATGGGTTGCATTCATTTTAAATTAAAGCTCGCTCGAGTCTGTAACATAAAATAAAACGATGCTCAGAGCATAGTATTAAATCAGTTATCTTCCTTATTGGCACTTCAGACTACTATAAATGTGTATTTCAATGGGGAAACTCCCAGTCGCATCGGAAGTTGACGATTTCTATATTATATTACCCGTTGTTTCTATCAAAGCAGTAGGAGGACTGTGGGCGTACCTACCTATTCGCAGGAAATGAGTTGGGTGATTTATTCTTCGAATGATGGTCCCTAATCCCTCATCCTCATAGTTCCATTCACTGCACTCCTCCAACATAATATTGACATCTCGACCGATTTCCCTCCAGACATCCTCAATCCATTCATCCATTAATAATGTCAGCCTTCAGCCATACCTAACATTCTAAATATAAGTCTGGCTGAGCCTGGCAGTAGTAGCCGTAAGAAGGATTAAACGGATGTCACAGAAAATCTGTAATTTTCCCAACTTATCTGAAATTAAACCCTGTGTAAACGCTCTCCTTCTACGTTTAATGTTACTTTATTTCTGTCACGTAAATAATCATCTGTCAAAATAAGGGTCTGTAGTTTTCAACTAATCTATTGTCTAATGTTGGACTGATTCAAACAATATCGGTAAATGAACTTAGTCAAGAGTCCGGTACGCGAACTTCTTCATGAATATGAACTCAAATGTTGTAGATATTCTGTTTGTTAGTCAGATGCCAATTTACAGTCATACTCTAACAACTGTTTGCTATCTTACCAAAAGTTATACAATGATTGAAGCTTTTGCAGTACAGCGTTTGTATTTAGTATTCAACAGTAGAACAGCCAACAAAGCAAAGTTTGAATCGTATAATCAAATTTTATATACGTTAACTTGTATAAACTTTCAGTAATTAAATCTAAATTTACGTTAATTTTCAGTATTTCACAAATTACATTCAAAAGTCTTGTCTTGTCCTGAATCTGTTTGGTTTTAATTAATTTATCAGTTTACACAAGCGGGTGAGGATCATTTTCGAGACTGTGGCCTTACAACCCGGGGAGTACAGGTGATTTACATAATAATTAACCTTCTTGTGTATCATCCATGTAATAAATAATTATTAGTGATCAATGTGCCACAATTTATTCCATTTTCTAATAACGATACTGGAAATAGTATCATGTGTCTAGTCGTGTGATTTTTTACCTAAAAATGAATGCACACTGCTAGTGGTAGTTTTACAACAGTAGTGCCAACAAATGCTTTCTCGATGCCAACTTAACCCTTCAGTATGCACCTCACCTCGTCTTACTGCAAGTTAGGCAATAAGAGCAGAGAATTTAATCCCAAAACTGACGTTGCGAAACTAAAATGAGAATTTATCTCTCGGATTACGGGAAAATTATAAATTAATTTTTATCGCTCTTTCTCCCTCATCCTTGCGTTTTAACTCTTGAGCCTTTAAAAAGTATAACTCTAGGGAAAATAATAACCTTGGTTGGTAACTAGGTAGGTCGGCCTAAGTTGTCAAAATTACCCTCGCGCCTCGCGTGTAGAAATTATGAACGGTTTTTCTAATACTTAAACCTAAGGATATTCAAGGTGTATATGCATACGGAGGATTGTATCTGAATCTCCAGAAAGGTTAGGGCTGAAGATTGAGAGTGGGATAATAAAGGAAATACTTGCTAGGATGTTTGGTTTCTGTTCTGGTTGGCAAACTATGCGAAATTCCTCAGTATCTTTGTGCAAAATCTTAATCGCCTACCATCTACTCTGCCGCTTAGTGCCATACTATATTAAATTATTTAATGGAGGTATTTTAACTAACAATTTTGGGCCGAATAGTTCAAATGTTCAGGGAACGTTTTGCGTAGGTTGACCGCATTCAAGTAGGTAAGTTCTGTAGGGAGGGAGTGGTTATGGAATGGGAGATCCATGCTTATGTCGGATCGAGGTACTTCATCTTACTGGAAAGAGTCATAAATATGTCAAGATTATTGCTTCCTGTGTAGTGTAATAATAAGGGATTTATAATAAGGCTCTAGTTGTGAGCGGAATGATGGCAGAAGTAGGCAAAATAATTGTTGTACAAGATGTGGCATAGGCTGAGCAGCATTTTAGTAGTTTAGGTTTTTAATGTGTTTACGATTATAAAGTGCGGGGAGGAGAAAGTTAGAGAAGGGATCTTGTTTTGCCGAAATAAAGCTATTTTAATTGGAATGGTTGATTATTTTAGGTACCACGACTTCGAAAAATGTAGTGTTTCCTTGTTATTTTCTATCATTTTATGTTCCTTTTCGATTTTAATTTTGAGGAAAAAAACTTGTTTACTGTTGGATGAATAAATATGAGCAAGTGGGAGATTCTCACTTTCTCGAGCCGTAAATCAACTGAATTTCCAGATTTTATCTTTTTTGTTTTAAGTTTAATTCAGCAGTAGTTTTATATAATTTATTGGTTGATTTAGGCATAATAATTCATAAAATTATTAATGATTAATTTCCCTTCTGTAGCAAGGACTTTTATGCCACTTTCTAACATCAAATTCATGTTTAGTTAATATATTCACGTTAAAATATAAACAGGAATGCATACTGTCTTGAAGATTTAGGAATACTGGCTGACGGTAAGAAATCTATAGGAGAAAGTTCCATCCGCTCTAGGTTTATGTTTCTAAAAACACTCATGCACATGTTCACAACACAACCACTCTCTAAAGATATATTACTTAGAAGGATATTAATCCCGAAATTCTAATCCATAACTTCGGAATTTTAGACCTGGACCAATTTATAGATAGTTATGACAGAAATAATATAAGGAATGCAAGGTAATTAAATGAGTTTATTGGGCCATGAATAGAAGCCGTTAAACCGCTCGCTGAGGGAGTTTTCCTTAGGTTTATCCCACATCCTAGGAGATGCTGCCTCTTTTTAGGCCGTAATCTAAATCGTGGGCAGATTTATATATGTAGTAGCAGTAGGGATAAGTTATGCCTTCATTTTACAGACTACTACTATAATTATTAATATGAATTTAGGGTGCAAAATAAATTACTTAGTCGTTGGCATACATGGCTGCGGGCTGTGCTGGATATTTGGTTCGTTTGTAGGTTGTATGGCATGGCCTGGCCACTGCTCATGGCACATATGTAGGTGGATGGGCTGCATTAGGTTGTTCTATCTTATGTCTAAATTATAATTGAGTCATACTTGAGGCATATTTTGAAACTTTGCTAATTCGTGTAGCTGCCTGAATAAGACGGATGTGATACGTGTCCTTGATGGATCTAACCCAAAGGATCCTGTCATTGCTTTGATCTGTAATGCTGTCAAGGATTATGAGGTTAGTAAGATCCCACAGGGATTTAAATTTGAGTTTATAAAATTATGTTCCCATCTGTATACATTTTTTAAACGTTAACCATGACCCAAAATGTATGAGTTGGAAACTGCGACATGCAAACCTTAGTTATAAATTGCCACTTACTATATAGGGTTATATTTTAGAAATGAATCTTTACGTCTTGATGAAAGTAATTAAACTGTTTTCTGTAATCTGCAAAAAGTAATCTGTTCCATTGAGTTTAATTGAATATTAAAACGTTTTGCAGATTAAAATTTACTGGTGTTTGGACATTATTTATTATATAGAACTGATACATGATTCATGACATGAAATCCTGGTCTTTCTACCAAGAACTAAGCACTCTTTATACGACTTAACATACTAAATATTGAAAGCTTATTTTTACTATTTTTAAAGATTCTTTCCAGCGGTCCTCATCTTCAGGTGGAATTTATTGGCAACTCTGAGAATCCAGGATCAGGGTTTAGAGCAATATATCAGTACGTCCAAGTTCAATTGGACAGCTCATTGGAAACGACGAGACTTTCACAAGGTTTGTCATTGAATTACGGATTCGTTCATACTTCTCTCTACTAAATTTACCAACGAAGAAATCTCTTACCTCTAGGCTTCAATTTTAATCGACTTAAATTACTACATTTGACATTTGATTCCTTAACTTAATTTTAATGAATTCTTCACTAATTGAAGGGAAAAATATAAAATCTCTCTTCGTCAAACACACTAAACCTTCCAAGCATTTTTTTCTTCTGAGTTCTAACACTCAACCCACCACAAAGCAGAAATCTAAAAGATTAATTACACTCCACTAATTGAACTTGAGAGTTGAACAACTGCTAGGGGTTTACTATTACTCCGGCATTGAAAGAAATCCTCAAAAATATGGAGTTGCTATTCGAATTGAGGGAGAATGGTAAAATTAATGAATAAAAAGCGAGAGGAGAAAGACAAAGAATAATTAAACTAAGCCAAGGGTTCAAACACAACTAGTTTGACAACTAATGAAATTGAGACTCGCTCAGCTGTCGACTTAGCTAGACTGTGGTAAACCAGAATTAAAACTTGAAAAAAGTTAGTAATAGGCGAGAAAGTAGATCTACTGTGGTTTGGTTTCTCAAGCTTTCTCTTTGGTGAAAGTAAGGCTCTATTACAAAGCTCTATGATATAAAAAAAACCAACCTACCCCTTTAGCTTTCAGTCTTAGTGATTCTTCTTAGAATTTGTACTGTAAGTACGTATTCTCATCCTCCGATTGGGAACAAGTTTTATTTGTCTTCTCATTAAAAGTCAGGAGAGAGCTTAACCAACAGGGACAGAAGGGACGAAGCTTTTCTTTGTCTCAAAAGGTTGGTTCAGGAGTGGTTTAGTCACACATATACGTATACTTTTAGAAAAAGGGTACAATGGAAAGGGATAGAGTTGCTGATAAATGTTGAGCGTGGCTCTCAGAAAGGTTTACTATGGACAAGAAAGTATTATAGTTGCCAGAAATCTCATTCTCAGAAATTTTGATTACTATCCAGAGAGGAGAGAAGAAAGGATACCGAGTAGAATAGAAACTAAAGCTTCACCTCGACCAAAGACTGTAGCTGCTGTAGATCTTCTTAATGGAGTCACTGCTTACAGAACGTACTTACTTTTCTTTAGTTAAGTTTACTCAATCCTAATTATTTCCAAAGGGAGTCTGAATTTTTTTTATCAAGCGTACCCCAATCATTAGGGTGATGAGGAGAGGTAGATTATGTAGATTTGTTTGGAAATGTAGAGGTTTGGTTCGTTACAGTGAGGATTATGGAGGTTTTTATTGATGTAGAAAATGTTTACCTTAATTTATAGTTGAAATATCAAGTAGATCGGTGGGGATTAGAACAGCCGGTATTGTGGTTTATAGTGACAGTTAATGGGGGTATTTAAAAGGAATCTATATAATCATGAATTACTTAATAATCAAACTTTTTTTGACATTTGCAGACGCTCTGCATGGACACGACGGACTGCCACAGGCTTCAACACTTGGTAAGTCGAAGTTCATATTTTTGTAAAGGAACAATTTGTAAACTTCCCTTTATTGCTTAGCCCGAGTATTAAATCCCTTGACATGATTTAAAATGTTTATTAATCTCGTAACAAATACCTATTGGAGCCCGATTTATCGTAAAAAGTTAACTTTGGTCCTCTGTCAAAGTCAAACGCAGGCTTGTATGTGTGTTTCCAATAGTTCCTCACCACAGTATCCCTACCACCGAAGAGAAGTACGTAAGCTAAGTTTACGTCTGGGTTAACTTCTTTTCCTGGCATTATGATGAAACCAATATGCTTTACTCGGAATGGGTACTTCTGCATGTGGCTAGGTATAGCAGGTACTCTGTCGCCCATTGTAGTACATCGTAATAATAACTGGAAGAGTAATTGCGAACAGATTTAAGTTGATGTCCGGTTCCAACATCTCGGAGTTGTACGTTGCAACCGCCCACCCGCTATTTTACTTTATGTCCTCCCATAAACTCTACCCGGTTTTTAATATACCTACAGTCCGAAATCGACCTATGAACCGTATCTTATGACGCTAACATAAAATCCTGGGAAACGATCTCTCTAATAAAGTTTAACCCTTTCAAACATATTATTTCTAACCCAAATACGAATCGAACAGAAAAAACAATGCCAGTCATGAAGTTTAAACAGTTGTAGTTGTAAGCAACTTAATCCTTGTAGTAAAAGAGGCTGAACCCAGAAATGTACATTCTGTCCAAACTTCTGTGTTATCCTCACATATAATACAACGAGATAGCTGCAATACAGTTATGTTTTTACTAGTTTTTTAACTTAAGTGTTTCATCTCATAGGTTCGTTGATAATGACAGTTTTTCAACGTAGCGTTCCAATAATTTATCCTCGAGAATAGCCTTTCAGTAGCATAATACAAAATACTACATATCGAAAATCGATAGTCAGTGCAATAAAACTAAAACTCTATTGTATACGGGAATGTTAAAAGGAAGAAGAAGCAGCTAATCCACCTCCCCAGCAATATAAATTTCCCCATTGTTTAGTAAACTGGGCTGTACTTCTGTAAAAGGTTTTCCTTACCTTTTACAAAATAAAACATCCCACAGCGCTGTGCTGTACAAGCCACAAGGCTAAGTTAAATTATAGTCATTATTACAGACAAAGACAACTAATCGACCTTTTACTCTATGTAGTTTATCAAACGTGAGCTATTAGATGAATTAAATTATCTCAGGTGAAAGTTTGTAGGGAATTTCGAGACATTATGTACGCCCTCTTAGATAAGTGCCCGTCCAAGCTGAACGGAATATTGTAAAAGGCTGAAAAAATTTCTGACTGAAGGTAGCCTAGATAATGTATAGCAGCTAGGCATTATAAAAATATAAAGGGTTTTCTAAGGATCGCATATGCAAATCAAGAAGAGTTTTATATAAAAAAGGTATTAAGGTAATCTAACATCTTAGACGACCGGTTTGATTATAGTTCCTCAGTGCAACCAGGTGATTACAAGTGATGCGGGACGGAACGGAAGTTTTAGCTCGCCAAATTACCCGCATTATTACACGCCAAAAACGCAATGCCGCTACGTGTTCATAGGACATGGGAAAGAACGGGTGCAGATTTCCTTCACGGACTTTAGTCTAAGCCATCCAACAGAAGATGTGGATCCGACAACCTTCCCTGCCGCTACGGACACTCATGAAGGACAATCAAACTTTTACAATAACCACCACCAGCAACTTCTCAGCTATCTTAATGGAAATCGAATTAATGAGAAATCTGGTTCCAAAAAGAGTAAGAGGTAAGTAACGTTCCGGAAATATATACATAAGTGCAAAGTAACTTCAGCGTATGAACTTTATACGCCCGTATGTATGTATTGTATATCTACAACTAGAATCGAGGAGGACTCTTAAGAGTACAGTATGGTTGGTTGGTAGTGGGGATTCAGTGGACCGATTTGGTCCTGCTATAATCGTTTCTGAAGAGATGTGTACTACTGGTGGGTAGTAACTAGAGTAGAATGGGATTTAATATCTCTTCAGGGATAAGAAGAAGCAAAGAATAACGGTATGAGGTGAAAGTGTGGTGGTTTTGGTTGGATCTGGCTGAAGGAGAAAAAGATTGGAGAGATAGCAGAATTTGGGTTTTTGTTGTATTTTCTCATCATGTAATCTGCTTCTTAGAAGGACAGAGGAACCGCTTTAGTGTTACTGAACATTTTGAGGTTCGATATGGAATTATTTAATAATTTTTATGGCAGTAGTGCCTTGGCGAATCAACAATAATGTACCTAGAATTATAAATACATGATTCTATAAATTTAAAAAGTATTAAGGAGTTTCTCTCGAAATGTTCCTTCACTATCGAACAGCATAATTACGTAAGAGGGTTTTTATTTATTTATTTTTACATGTCTACCTATATCATTAAAGTTGCTTACTCAGGGAAAAAATGTAAACCTTTCCGGACTTCGATTACCTGTCAGAGTATATTATTATAGATTTATCTAACCTTCTTTCTGTTCCGATTCTTGATCTTGAACGTCGAAGAATACATAAAATAAATATAAATCAACCAAGCGGCATACCAACGTTATAGGAAACCCTTCACTTATAGAATTACCGGAAAACGTGCATGTTTTGTGTGTAGCGTAATTAAACCTGATTGGCCCTATAGCTCAAGTGGTCACTTTTACACCCTTAATCGTAGCATGCGTATACGTTCGACAAGGGATAAGCTAGACCAGCCTACGGGGACCTAAATTTAATGTTTTTTCCTGACAAAATTATAATTTCCTGATGGTTATAATTAGATTATCTTACTCAACTAAAACCACTGTATTAGGACATTTCTAAGAGAAAGTAAAAAACTTCCATTTTTTCTCAAAACTTTGAAACTTTGAGAATCGGTCTTCTTAAGTCAAGGGGAGTTCAAAACTGTACTTCCCTAGAAAATCGGATGAGAATTGAGAGATGAGTATACATTATTCCATAACTACACATATACCCACCCACAAGCAGGTTTATCAAACTTTATGTTGTAGATAAAACGTCGTGTAAGTCGATGTTGAAGAAAGTTTTGAAAAATAATTCTGCGGCGGCTTGAGATATTAGAGATATCAATTAAAAAGTTCCAAGTGTAATTAGTGTAGCTTTTAGGCTCAGAGAATTACGAAATAGTATGCTAGAATATATTCTCATCTGGGCAACTTCAACTGTACAACTTCAATAGAAAATAGATATACTAATGATCATTGTCATAATGAGAATTATAATCAAAATCTTTATAATATCACACGGAAACTTGGCTGTCCAAAGCATCGGTACAAGTTTCTTCCTCTTTGTATTAAACTAGAAGCAAAGTTCGTATGGCGAATAAGATAAGAACCATTGAAAGGGGAAAAGGTGCTAGGCCATTTTGTAGTTTGCTAGCAAAATGTATAAAAAAAATAACTGTTTATCGGTCTTTCCAGTTGTTTTAACCGACCCGGGTGTTCTAACAGGATTATCCACATGAATAAGTCCTCCTGAACCTGGACCTTACTTTTGTGGTGGAACTCCAATTTTTATTCTCAACTGGAAGTATAGGTAGCCGTCGAGACAAACGGGAATGGAGTGAGTAGCGTTCTCTACTGCCTAGAACGACGGTGTCGCTAATAAAGTTTTAGGTGGGGAGTAAAAATCAGTAGAGTCAGTCTTGAATTGAAGCCAAATCGGAGAAATGTTCTCGGATGTCTAAAAAAAGTGTTCAAGAAGGGAGAAACATTAGATTTAATATCAAGAACGTTAGAGTTCCTTGAAAGAGATTTCGGAGGAGGTAGGTAGGTTATACAAACTTGATTAATAATTAACCGTTCATTGATTCTATATGGGAGAAAGTCAGCTACCTTGTCAATGGCCCCTTGGTCTTTTACCGTTTGGTTTTTCTGCATTATTTAAAGGATAAAATTTAATTAAAAAAGAATTGAAGCACAAGTATCCAATTATCTCAATCTCTAAACTTTTGCATATTATAGCTATAAAATGTTCTAAAAGCTATTGTAATGTATCCGTTTTGCTTAAAGGACATTTACATTCCTCGCTTTTGCATTGCTATTGCTACAACATTCTTTGCTTAAGAGAGCTTTTGAATTTAATTATTGTTTCAATGGTCTCATTTACAGGGGGGAGTTATTCCGGGGGGGGGTGTTATAGTTAGTTATAGTTGTAGCTGTTATTATTTCAAAACAAAAAAAATTGTTTAAAAAATCAAAACATTTGTTAAAAATCAACATTTTTGCGATAATTATCTTATGGGTTTATTGCACAGTCTCGGTTATAAATTAAATTAGGAAGATAACTAAAACTTAATGCATTTTAACTTAGTTTGTGGCCTTAAATTAATAATTTTTACATTTTAACTTGTGACTACTGGATAAATTATTGATTTAATCCAATCATAATAATTTCTTTTTGGACGAATTATTATTTTCAAGTCCGATTGTAATTTTTATTACCCGATAACTGATTTTAAGATTTCAAGTAATTAATAACAATTCTTAGAGTACCCTTAAACTTTATTTTCAATTAGAAAAATTTTTATTAGCCATTTTAATTCTCTTTTAAAATATTCCTTAATGTTTTTAAACCCTCAAGCTATATGTATTGGGCAGAAACTGAATAGTTTGTAGCCCAAAATTGATTAGCTGTCGTGATTGCTGGCAATTGCGCTGCGGGTCAAATTTATAAAATTAAATAAATATTCCAATTTGTTAATAAATAGGATTGCGTATAGAATAAAATTGATTTAAGGCCAGGTAAAAGTTGCAATTGGAGGCACAAACTGTTTTTAGTTAAAAATGAAACTCTAATTATTTAAAAATATAACTTTAAAACACTGGAGTGACTAGTTCAATTGCTTTCTCAAGCCTTCAGAGATACAAATTCAATTTCTGAGCGTAAGTAGGAGATATGGGCAAATGTTTTTTAGCAGGGGAGTAATTTTAGGGGGGGCGTTATTGCTTCGATAGGGTAATTTGCAGGGGGAGTTATTCCAGGGGTGGGGCGCAATTTGGAGGGGGGGGGAGTAATTTCCGGAAACAGTTGTACCTAGCTAGGCTAGAGTGGTTTATTTTCAGTAATCTCAATGTATAGCCGGCTACAGATTGGAAGACTATCTCGCTTTGTATTCTCTATCGTTGTTATACACTAGGATAACTTGCTTAGTATTGCATGAGAATAAAAACAAACCTCTGCGAGATAAACTTAAGCTAAGAAGTCTAATAAACTCAAAACTATAATAAATAAATAAGGAAGAAGGATACAGTGACAGTATTAAGAAATGGGATAATCGACTTTGTTGTGAAAGTCATATAGTTGGTAAAATAACTTAATTAGACTCAAAATGTTTATTCCGATTTTCTTGAGGTGAAGACACTTTGTGAGATATAAGGTATCTACAGTTTATTTTTTAGCAGTATCCAAGAATCAGCAAGTAGGAGTTACGCAAGGGCATGTCTGCTGAAAAAGTGTTTTCTTTGATTAGAACTAGAATACATAAAAAGAGAAGAGTTGTTTGGTTTGTTGTTGGAATGGTAATTTCGTTTTAGTATTCCATTCCTACTCTCAGATGATACATATTTGACTTATTCCAGTTAGATTCTTGTTAGATGGAATACTTGGAGAAAGTTTTGCGTTGAGTAAAGATGAAAAGTAGGCACCTTAGCACATAGTTGGACACATAAGAGGTGGTAAGATAAAGGGGTTGTGATGGGCAATGCAGCAAGGGTGTTTGTCAATGTTTTTCAGTCGTGTAGAAACAAGTAAGAGTTACTCAAGATTGAAAGGTTTATGGACATTACCAATTCCAGTTTAAGGGTTCAAACCTTGAATAATAAGCTGTTATGTTTCTAAGCATGATTCATGACATTTCAGGGCGCTTGCCCAAATATTCCATATCTAAATCTCAAATTAGAAAATTACTGACGAGCTTTTAAAGTGCTTTCTCCCATATTTCTGCGTGTATCAAGTATCAAGGAATACAACATTGAAGTTGATTTTAATTTCGTTGAGCTTTGAAATAGCAAAGATGCTTTG
>JAQFZX010001279.1:0-32569 GCA_034682405.1 Hydroisotoma schaefferi | reverse complement strand
TATGCATTAAGGATTACTAATCCCTAATCTGGATTACTAATCACTTAATCCCTAATCTGGATTATCCCAGCTCTGCTCTTCTCAGAATTGAGACGATCCCTTGCGATTTTTCATCACCACTTTATTCCAGTTTTTTAAGTTTTTAAATTCCCAACAGTAATTGGATTCAGTGCTTTTTGTATTTTACTCAAATCACAATAAAAGCAGTGAAACACCTGCCCAGGGAATTCTTTATGTTAGTCATTAATTATGATAATATGGATGCAGCAGGATCGAGTAACGTTGAACCAGCCATACTACACTATAGCACGTAGCAAGCTTAAAAATAATTGATGATTTTACTTTTTCGGTTTGGTAGAGTTTAGGTAATGTTCTGCCGATTTTAGATTCATTCAGATGATTTGTGCTACAGTAAGTCGATATAATGGAGGTGTCTCACATTCCTTTAACCGAGAGGCACCTCGCACCTCTAGATTGAGCAGTCATCCTCATTTTAGGTAACCCTTTAACCTAAGGGTACAAAACGGGGAGATACTACTATTGCGATATTATTCTTCAGTATTTACCCTTGTACCTTTGTATAGAGTAAATATATAAAAATGTTCGTGCTTGAAATCGTCTTATGTACTAAGACATATGAGCATGAGCATCTTAAACTAGGTTGAAAATGGGTTTTAGTTCATTCTCACGTACTACGTATAGTAAGTTGAAGACGTTATGGAAAGTCTCAGTACAGCAGCTCTAATCACACTCGTTAATTAAACTGTCTCCGTAGAACATCTCAAGAATAATGTACAGGTTTCTTGGGAGTTACATGATAAACAACAACTGGGAAAAGGCTACCTTGCCTTTGTAAAAAAATCAAATCAACCAGGAATAAACCGTGTGCCATTTATTCGTCCCTTGCTTTCCGTTCGCTCCAACCTCTTTAAGAGTGCTTCAGATCACAAATACAATAAAATACTCTGCTTACGGTTTCTACACCTTCTTTCAGACTGCCAAAGTGTATACCCTTAAGATTCTCAGTTGTGTCGACTTCTTGATAGAGTACCATGTTCTCTTTAACCAAATCCCAGATCCCTACGGTGTCACTTCTTGGCTATATCGTTGCTTGAACTTACGCAAACCATTTTGATCAACTTCTGCCCTACTGTAATCCTTTGGCCTTTGTAAAAATAACTTCTATTTTCATTTATAAGTTGCCCAACTAGATTTAAGCATAAAGACATTTCTCATAAAAACTTATGACTATACTGCTGCTCACTTTGAATCTGCAATGCTGTACTTCCATCACAGTTTTAAACCCTTTTCCTGCACCTTTCTGACCGTATGAATTCGATGATCACACAAATGATAACGTATTACTTGACCACCATGCTTTTTCAATAAATACGACGTAAATTCATGAAACGCTTTGATCTGTTTTATTACAAATAAATTTCCTTGCACTGTGACTGATGTAAATATTGCAAACATTGAAATATTGCTTTAAATATCCAACAAAGTCGTGACACTGAGCATATATCTATCTATCTTTACACAGTCATGAGAGTGATCTTTGACCTTATGAATGCAAAAACACAATGAAAAGGGATAAAGCATCGCAGATCTCTTTATGAGAGAAAAAGTAGTGAATATATAGAAAAACAGAGGAATCTATTAAGAACATTGGCCAAGGGGACTGTAGCAGTTTTATTAGGAAGATTTTATGAGATGAAGTTGCATGCTTAGAACAATAAAGGGAGAAAGGATGGGATCTATCTGGAAGAGGACTCGAGGGACAAGAAACGGAATTGGGATTGATATCGCAACCCACCATTAGTTGCAGTCAAATAAGCTCCCTGGAGATGCCGGCCCAAATTACGACAGACAGAAATTTTTGACGTGCTCTTCTCAGCGACAGCTTCCTTTCTCCCTGAATTCCCTTTGTCTCTTGCAAAGATAATTCCTCCAGTAGCCACAAAACCAGGCACGCGGATACATATTTCGAAATCCCGTTTCCACCTTTCCCTTTCAAAGATATTGAGTCTACACTTTAACCTTAATGGGCCTAGGCTAGGGAGATAGATACCATGAGATGAATTGTTATGTGATCATCAAAATCTCATAGGCGTTTCCTTTCTAAATAAGTGAAAGTACGAAATAAACCTTTACTTCTGTGGCGGCTCTGGGATTATGGCTTGTACCTATTAAACTTGAATACCGTCCTCCGGTAAAGTCTGTAGTTTATTCAGATTACATTTTATTTTGAACACCGCAGCAGTACAGCATAAGCAATCATACTGACTACTACTACGGGATATCACCGACTTATTGGATTGGATTAGCTAAAAATATTTTTAGTGTAGTAGCAGCTATATGTAGCTGTGAAGTTAATTAAATGAGGTCATATTTTCAGCATTTTAAAGAAATGTTCATCCAGCACAGCCATTTTAGGAACAGCATGGAAGTACGTGTTTAAAACTTCCATTCTAAACTGCGTATTCTACAAGCTACAATGCAAAGAAGACAAGATTTTAAAATTGAAATATTCTAGTTCAGTTTCCAACCTTCTTTAACCTAATTGTATTATAAGTATATTCTCAAGCCATTAGTATTGTTTTTCAGGTTGAATAATGAATGAGACTACTTTGGTTGTCATTTTCAAGACCATATCCAAGAGAGGACCCTTTCTACTTTCAATATATATATATATATTACCTTTAGATAATAATTTTAACAGTTTCTCATTTGTACCTGAACTTAAGTTAACTGGTTCTCAGCCTTCAAAGACTTATTAGCTTGGAGTTAGCATTAAACAAAGCAATTTACAGCAAGATAGAAATAATACTTCTAATAATTATCTTGTTAGAAGAGCTCTTACTAATTCACCATTATGCACGTTTATTTATGCATTCATATACAGAGCAAGACATACAAGTCCCGGTGGGCGACAACGATACAAGTCTGTCAAGGAAATAGACGAGTTCCCTCTTATTTCTGGCTGCTTTAGGGGTGTACATTTGAAGCCTGGACTTTCTCCTTGGGCTTTTTCATCACAACGTACCGACCCTCGTGTAAGTAATTATACAGAGGCCATTAACAGACGAGGAATAATTAGTCCCACTAACTACTTGGAGCACTTTCGACCTCTCGTTTGTGCCACTAATCATTCATTCCGTTGGAAAGGCTCACAATATTATTAGCACAGGCAGTACATAAGACATACATGTACACCTTTGTCTTCTTACCTCCACTTGATATCTTAAAGACTAACTCGTTCCTGGATAAACATGTCCCTCAAGCTTTTTCTACGGATAACATTAGCCGGTTTGCACCCAAGCTAAAGGTCGACTATAGCAGTCTTACTTTTAGATCTGGTAAATTATTAATTTCTTGCTATTAGCTTGAAATAAGTGATTGAAGCATTGGATGTTGATTCGAATAAAAAGCTCCTTATCTGTTAAGCTGAAAATACTCGGTGCATGATTGTAACTTAAGATACAGAAAGATGGTATAAAATATTAGTAATAACCAGATATTCACAGTAGATATGGATTAGGACGATAACAATGATATTGAACAAAATGACATGTCGAAAGAAAAGCTTATCGATTGATTTGTCAAGCACGAATTCCGTACTTTAAAAAAATCTTTAACAGCGATAGGTTCATAGTTCGAGACGCGTCAAGAAAGCCAGGTTCTTGTCACTGTAAGGCATGGGTGTACTTTATTATTGTGTTCTATTCCATCGGTTATCTTTGTTGCTTACACTTAAGGCTGTTTTATTAGTATTAGATTAATATTTAACATGCATTATGTTATCAAAAAAACAACTTAGAGTAATGCAATGATAATTAATCAGAACTTACTTTTAAGCAGTGCTCTTGGTTTTGCTTGCTTTCTCCTGGACATCGTTGGGAGAGGGCTTTCTGTGGATTCTTGCAGATGAGAAATACTAAGGTACCGTTGGAAAGAGAGCTGAGCAAAGACTGCCTGTTGGAATATCAACCGAACTGAGGCTAAACCCCGATTTCGGTACGTAGATAGTTCCTGCTGAGCCGTCCTGTCCCGGCCGGAGGAGAAAGTCGGTGAAAGAAGCACGTGTCCCAAAAAGACCCCCTTTACTTCCTCTTCCCTTTCTCAAGCTTTCAGTCAGAAAAGGATAGTTATGCGTCAAATAACGTATGACAGCCAAGCCATAGCGATTCTAAGAAATATGCCTTGATTGAGAAAATAGTCGCTGGGCGAAAGTAGACAACCGTCCTCCCACACCAGAAATAGATAAGCCTAGCAGTATTTTCGAGATAAGATAAGATAAGTAGGTTATCTTCTTGTGAGAGTAAAAGGGAACAGAGAAAGCCACCCTTTAAAATAAACTGTACTAAAGAGAGTAAAGTGAGAGAGGGGTCTTTGATTTTAGAGGAACGTTCCCTTATCCGAGTCTCGGTGGAATCTGAATGGAAGTAACCTTGGCTAAGCGAAGGGTATAAATCCCCAGGGGAATACCACCTTACGCAAGCGTCTCTACCTTGTCCCATCCCTAAAATAACTATCATATTTTATTATTTAAAAACAACCACGACAAACCGTTCCGTACTTTCATTCGAAATAGCAAATAGCATTGATTATTTAATACCACCTTTTCGTGTGGTTGAAGAACTTGGAAACTCAACAAGATGTAGGCTAAGTTTTAGCCCACCTCTGGTTATCTTATAAAAATACTCCAATTTAGTACGACACCGTATGAAGTTATCTTTCATACTTATGCATAGCTATTCTCAGTTCCACCATCCATGATGAGATTCTCAACTTGCCTGTAATTTGTGAGTCGCACACCTCCCCATTTCCAAATTCTATCTATATATCCTCTAAAAACCATACAAAGTTCACGGGTTTTGAGACAGATTAATTAATTTGAGACTCACGAATGGAAAACCGTAATGTCTCAAATAGTGTCCCCTTTTCAATAGTAGCCCCCTTAATTACTATTATTAACCACATAAAGCATGTTTAACTGTATGTTAAAAAACTGAAAAAATCAATACTAGCCCCTGCAAGGGTTATTAATAGTAATTAAGGGAGGGCTACTATTGAAAAGGGGACACTATTTGAGACAATACGGTAGATACTTTTCCATTATTCGCAAGTCTCGTCAAATTAATCTGTCTCAAAACCTCAGTCCTCAAAGTTTCATAGACAAAGTATCACTTACTTGTAAAATGAGAAAAATGAGGAGAGGTGAGGGTAGCTCTCTCTGTTGAGGGATCGGAGAGTGATTTCTACGAGGGCTTGGCATCTTTTTTTACCACACAATTAAAACCATTTCTACTTTTCTCATTCTTACTCTTCTTCTGCTAGCCATAAGAGTGTTAAAAAAGGCTAAATTTACTAAAAGTAAATTTAAAAATTTATTGAGTCTGGAAAAAGCGTTTTAAACGGGTTTTTTGAAAGTGAGAAGGTTGGATTGTTGTGATCTGGATTTTTGAGTAAAAGAAGAGGTTACTTGTCAGGTGAGTTGTACTATTAAAACTGCATTTTAATCCGGACGATTAATAAACTGCTCAAATCATCAAAATTAAGGAGCCATTCATCAGTTAAATCGTCGACATTTGCTACTATTTCCTTATTTACTACATCCGGTGTTGAAGAGAGGAACCTGCTGTGTTTCCAATCATTTCAATTTTTATTTGGTATTCCAAGAAAATTCTATCTACCGTATTTCTGGATATTACCCCCCCCCCTCCCCAGTCGGAATAACCGTTTTTTAAATTTTTACCTTTGAAATAGTAACTCCCCAGGGGAGTAATTTCCGGAAATACGGTATTTAAAAAATGTATATTTTGAATATTTTTTTTTGAAATTGGATTGTAGTTTGGAGTAGTTTATTTGTTTTTGTTTAAAGTAAAGTAGTTGAGTTAAGGTGATCCTTCTCCCCCTTTTGAATGATTGAACCATTTTGCAACCTGACCTGCTTCAGTCGCCTCTTCTACCACTTCTTGCTGTTTGCTACACTTATCTACTAAGTACTACGGCGAGTCCTTATCTTCGGTCAAAGGTCATCAGTGAGTAGGACAGGAAAGAACAGTCAACCGAGTCAGCATCCTCCTACCCGATTATTTTTGTCTACTTGCCCTACACGCTACGCTCCACTTAATCAACCGACAGGGTTTAATTAATTATTGATTCTGACTGACGTCGAGATTATCCATTATTTTTGTTTATTATTAATTAAGAATGATTATTTATTCAGTCAGAGCATCTTCCTCCTTCACTCCAGTCACACACTTCTACTACTACTACTACTACTTGTACGACTACTACTACTACTACTACTACTACTACTGACATCAGTCATCTTTCACTTCTCCTCAGTCGAGTCCCCCCAGCACGTCTCAGTCAGTCAAAAAAGATAACATTTGGTTGGCCTCTCCGCCCTGTTCACTTCACTCACTCCACTGACCTGTCATGTCATGTCAATGTCACACGTCCTCCTGGCTCGTTAACTCGTCATATGTAGTACAGCGCCGCTTTAAGTCGTCGCAGCGCAACGGCCAACTAACGTCTGTACCTTCGTCGTCCCTAGCCTACTCCTGTACCTTACCTCTTGAGGAGGATAAGACATTATCCTGTAAAACCTATATGTCCTTCTACGCCATCACCGAGTCCTTATGTTACCCTGTTCGTCTCCTCTGTACATTTACCCCTCTACCCCACCAGGAGCATTTTACTGATTTAACTATCCATCCCACGACATCACCAACCGACCTACTTTTAGACTAGCAGACGATAGAAATTGGCCACATTTTGTCACCTAATAACTTCGATACAGCAAACCTCAGCTCTGCGCATTATAAAAGAGTATTCGATTCCTTGTCAGCATCTCCCCACACCATTTACAAACCATCTCCTGTCCACTGAATTTTCACCGTCATACGAGTCACTCTCTCGCTCCAAGATGGTTAGTATATTTAATTTGGTTTATGTACCTTTGGGGGTTATTTACTGATCAATGAGGGTGTTGCAGGAATAGTACTTTTTTTACTTGTCCCAATTTTCATTTTTGTAAGCTTTTATGAAACGGAAGAGGTTAGAGTTTTCGACTTGGACACGATGTGTATCATGTAAATATTGTAGTTCACTTCTATTCAGTGGTTTTTCCTTGCCCAGTCGGAACTACTGTAATATTTTGTTGAAATAGTACTAATTGAGTTGTAATCTGCAGGCTGACTCGGCAGAATGTCCAGACATCAGGAATGGGACGTCCGGTGCAAGGTCTATGTGGGAAACTTGGGAAATAATGCATCCAAAACGGAACTGGAGTCCGTTTTCTCAAACTATGGACCGTTGAAAAATGTATGGGTAGCGAGGAATCCTCCTGGCTTTGCATTTATTGAGTTCCAAGATCCTAGAGGTGAGTAGAGAGTGAGAGAGTCACCAGTCTTTATGTACTCACGTTTTAAACAACTTGGTGGATTTTAGGAGATTGGAATAATTGAATTTATTTTTATCTTTTATCTAGACGCGGAAGATGCAACCAGGAACTTGGATGGGACTCGAATTGGAGGGGTAAGAGTTCGAGTGGAAATGTCAACGGGTCGAACACGGGACCGTCGACCTCCCCCTCGCGGTGGAAGTGGCGGAGATCGCCGTGGACACAGGAGCCGATCACGATCTCCTCGGCGTCGTCGATCCTACAGTCGAAGCCCGTCTCGAACCCGTCGTTCAAGGTCATACTCCCCTCGGGGAGGACGCCGTGAGCGTTCTCGTTCCGCCAGCGAATAAAACAGTTCACATTTTTACCATGTAGAGAAATAATTCTCACCATATTGTTTACCGACTATTGTTTCAAATTATTATGGAGATATTGCTTTAGGTTTTCTTTAGCAATTAAATATAAACTAATTTACATTTTATTACCGTTTGAGTTTGGGTATACAGATTGGTAAGTTCAGGAAGTGTATTTTCTTCGAGTTGTACTGTACTACTGTTTTATGAAAATAAAAGTTCTTCTGAATTTTGATAAATCTGAAAATTGTACTAGTTTACATTATCGGTTACTTAGCCGTTCGGATTGAAAGGTTAACTGAAGCCGAAGCGTTTGTGCTACGTACGCTTAGATTTAACCATCGTAAAAAACTACAGCCACTAAAATTCCTCCTCCCCTCTCTCAGCGTAGCGTTGACATCACTGTTTCCTGAGTTTTTGCAGAAAACGTATCTGACAGAGAGGGGGAAGAATGCAAGTGCACCCGAACAGTGAGCGAACCGCAGATGAGGAGATGTATGTTTTTAAGCTAGAATAGAAGATGCAAAGAATAATATATATGAACTATTTTTAAACCCTCTAACTATCTGCTTGGAGCAAGGCAATTTAGTTTACTATATGCATGATGGTTCGATGCCGTCAAATCTTTTCACATTTGGTCTTTTAGTTATCAATGTTTAGATTCAATTATGGATTATAAAAGTGTTGAATATCACGATAAGTCCATTTTCGACTCCATTTATAAGTAAAGCTGTAGCTGTAAGCCGGTCGGTTAAGAAATAAGCTCAGAATGGGTCGAAAAAGAAATCCTAAAAAGAAAGTAAGGCTTTGTAATGAAAGCATTTTTAGTTTGTGATCTAACAGCTTAAAAATGTTGTTTGTAGGATGAAAATAAGTTTTTTCAGTCTGAGCTTTTTACTTGCGGAGAATCCGAAATTCTGGGAAGGTATGTGTTCATGGGATAATAGCACAATCAGTCCTATTTAATAAATAACTATAACGGTTAAAGGTACTTGAAGGCGAGGGTGGACATCAGAGAAGGTACCATTATCTTAAAAGAGAAATGTTTAGTCGCCGGGCCAAAAACGTCTTCGAAAGCTATATGCGTTGGGTGCCATTCTGACCTTCTTAGATCCCCTGCCAGGTTTTTTTACTGCCTAAGAATTGATTAAGACACTTATTGATTACATGCTAAATGACAAACATACTCTCAGATTTAGCTGCAGTAAATGTGGCTGGCCTGTATGTACTAAGAAATGCGAAGAATCTCCATTTCATGCCGCAGAGTGTCCTGTATTCACGAAGAGAAAAATCATGGTAAATGACATGCTTTTGCTTCCGGAAACGTTATAGAAGTTAAAAAATATGTTTATTCTAATATTCTCAATTATAGAAACTAGTATTTGTAGTGTACTTTGTACCAAAAAGTATATTTTTGTATAGCCACCAATAGATCTTAACAGCAGAGACTACGGGGCTATCGCTGTTTTAAGGGCATTGCTTTTAAAGACTAATTGTCCCGAAGACTGGAAAAAGTTGATCGTCCTACAACATCATAATGAGGAACGGAAGGGTCTTAGAGTATGGGAGCAAAATCGGAATGCCGTAAAAGTAATACGAGAAACTTGGGGGTTTGCAGAGCTTTACAGTGAAGAAGAAATATTCTCTGTCAGTCCAAGTTCTTCACTAACGATTGTAGCTTTTAGAATGCTAAACTTCCGGTATCTGCGGTGACATTTTAAATTATGTTACTTAATAGATATGCGGTATTTACGAAGTCAATGGTTTCGAAATGGGAGATTTCAACGTTTTTGGAGGGATATATCCTATTTCAGCTATGATAGCTCATGACTGTGTACCTAATGCAGGTCATTTTGAAAACTTGGATGAAAGGGTGTTGGAAATTATCACACTGACCAACATTCCAGCAGGATCTCCAATAACTATGTGTTACGATTGTTCACTGAAGGTACAGCTTGTTCAAGGCTTTTATATGATATCCTTACTGATGATGATGAAGTGAAGATGATGCTAAATGCTTCACGATATCGATACGGGGTTTTATTAACTGGTACTAATTTCTAGGGCACTGATATTCGACGAAAACAACTAAGGAAATCCAAATATTTTGATTGCTTATGCAAAAGATGCCTGGATGTCTCTGAGATGGGAACTAATTTTAATACGCTTATTTGCGAGAACAATAATTGCAAACGAGGAAACTTGGTGAAAAAAAGCTTGCGTGATCCGGCTTGGGAATGCAAAAAGTGCTCTAAAGTGTAAGAGAAAAGTTCTTGGAGTGTAAAATAATCATTAATCATAATTTTTGCGGTACTGGCCTATTCTTTTTGGGATTCCATATTATAGCCAAACTGCAGAGGAGATTGAGCAGTTGCTTGGCAAATATGAAAGCATCAGCGATGGGGCACTGTCCACAATTAAAGCCAAGGAAGAGTTTCTGATTGATACTAAAGATATTTTTCATCATAATCATTTCATACCTTTCTCTGTGAAATTCAGTCTATGCATGGTATTGAAATATCAAACTCGTATGAAAATAATCCGTATCAGAAATAAGAGTGGTTTTAAATAAATGTAATCTGTGCCCACTGACTTTAAGGCTTACGGTCACGACGTAGGGTATACGCTGTATGAATTAACACAAGCTGAAGCACATCGGAAACTTGAATTATGCCAAGAAGTTTTGAAAGTTCTAAACGTCCTTACACCCGGTCTCACAACATCAAGAGGTGATTTTATATGTTCTTAAGATACAGTAATTTGTAGAGTTTTACTAGCCGTTCAATTGAAATATTCTACAGGGAATATCTTGTACGAGTTGCAAGCTGCAGAGGTCTTGATTTCAAAAAACCTACTGGAGAGTGGCAAATGTTCTAAAGCTTTGATAAAGCGTCGTCTACAAAATACTTTAAAGACTCTTGAAGAAGCTATACGAATCTTTGAATTGAGCTCCCCAATGCGTTTATTAGCTGAATCTGCAAAAGCTACTACTTTAATGGAGGTTAAAAGCTTCATAAATTCCTTACGCTAACTGTACGTTGCCTGTTAACCTTTAGCTCATTGTTGAAGAATGAAAGGTGTAATAAATTAATAATTTATAAATCTGATAAAGTTTGTACACACGATTTATTGAAAAAATCGCCGCTTGCAAAAAAGTACATTAGTTTATAGTTGCAGAACTCCTAGAATTATTTATAATTAAAATCTGCTCAATTAGTAGCAACTTTTGTCGAGATCTGTACTGCTTGTCGCTACATCTTCGCAGGCATCCACTGCCAGTGAGGATGAATTCGGAGACTCATTTTCGCCATCAGAATGCTTCCTTTTGGTACATGCCTATCAACCTCGACAACATAAGAAGCCTGAACGTTCGTTGTTCATACTATGATTCGGAAATGAGACACTTACATGAGTTTTTGAGCTATTAGGAGATCGTAGTGTCCCAGCACCACTAGGCAGGGAAATTAGATTTTCAGGGGAGGAACACATCCCTAGAATACGGAAAGGGAAATGTGGAAGAATTTTTCTATACGCCGGAATTCTTCGTTTTGGAGATTTCTGTAGTATACAACATTAAGTTAGTTGCTGTTTTTCCTCATGAAATACATCATTCCTTTATCTGAACGCTACCATTTTTCTGCAACCATTTGACCCTGGAGACTGGGGAGACAGGGACTGCTGAGTCTTAACATCTACATAATGGTTTATGCATACGAGAAACCCTTGAACTTTTGACACCGCTGCTAGCTAAAAATCCGAAATATAAAAGTTTCTTAGAGTATACAAGCAGGCCGTTTTAAATATTACAAATAATGAAACCCACCACTGTATTCGCCACACTTAATGCCAGCGATACTAGCTTTGATTGTGATGACGAGTCTTGTAATTCCTGTGAGGAAACATTTAATACGCGAGATCCGTCTGGACTGATGCTTATGTCCACCAACAATTTTATCCGCTTATCTGCGCTAGGAGTGCCATTGGTAGACGCTAAAATGTTTCAGAAATTTAACTAAAGCCAAATATTATAACTTTATAACAGAAAAGTTTATTTACAACATACTTTCTTCGTCCACTGCCGAGCCTAAATCTTGGCCCTCATCCGTTACAGATTTAACAGCTATTTTATTGGCCTGCTTGGATGAACGGCTTATAACAATTTCTATAATCTGACGGATTATTTCGCATTCAAGTATTGCCAATCGGACAAGAAAACTGATAAATGTACGAAAGGGATTAAAAATAATCATTTTGATGGTTTGTAAATGCACTGTGGTTCTCGTTTAGAAAAAATGGAGTCTCCGAGATAAAGGGAGTGAGTTAAGGACGCTGTTTAGGAAGAATACGAAAAGCTATGAATACTAGAACTCATGTCATTTGTATGAAATGCATTATACTACTTATTAATTAGCATACTTATTTACTACAAAGCAGAAAGGAAAGTTGTACACGAGGTGCTCACGGAGGTTAAGAATGAAGCTTAAAATTTAAGGATTCTAAGCTGCATAAAATTTAAATGCATGACGTAGAGCTCAGACTTCTAGCCTATCAGCCTTATGCAAATTTTACTGGAATTCAATTAAAGATAACGTTTCATATTTTAATTTTTACTTATGAAAAAGTCCTACATTGATTTTTAATGTATTAAATCATTAAATGAAGCTTCCTATATGTTCCTAATGCCACAATTTATGCTTCAAAATGATTTAGCTGCGTATGCGAAGTTAGGTAACTCATCCCCGTAATATATTAGTTAAATAATGTATTGAAAGCATTTTATTTATTTATTCTCACGGATGAATAAAAAAACAGCTACACGTGTCATCTCAAAATCTCAATGCAGTAAAACGTCGTGCATTGCATATTTCCAAGTCCATATTCTGGCTATTTTATCAAAAGTTGCTCTACCCTGCTCGTACAGATCTGCAATACTTGGCTCCATATTAGTTTCCAGATATGGGTCAGTTAGTAAACTCTGGACTGATAAAAGTATTTGGGGAATAGTTAGAGCAAGGGTCCAGTTATGTTGGATGCAATCGATTCCAATGTCACCGTGTCGGGACACCTATACCATTGGGAAAAATTACAAGAATCATTATTTTATCAATATATTTGTATACGTCATTCATCATAATACTTTAATTTTCACTCACATTGGGATGAAGTATTTTCGTAAGAAAGCGAACAACCGGAGGTTTCAATGGATAACTAAAAGAAACAAGTAACTAGATGTAGAAAATGATTTATTCAGTCGCTGCAAATTGCTTGGCTTAAATGCAAACTTACTCATGAGGAACTTTGAGATTTAGATAGAATACTCCTCCTTGATACGGGCTTTCTGGAGGTCCGTTAATTCGTGCTGAAATAATAAACCATAAACCATCAGCTAAATAATTCAGTTATAGCTTGAACTCGTTTTCAAATAATGTAGCTTACCAAGCCAATTATAATTTAAGGTGTCTAAGGGCACTGCTTCAATGCCTTCCGGGTGGTCCATTCTCAGCCCTAATTAAATTTATTTTAATACTTAAAAAAGGCGTTAGCTTTTTAATACAAGGAACTGCTGAAAACTTAGACTCACATTTCAATTCTTTATGAAGACGAACAGATCTCAATGATCGCAAAGATCCATCAATACCGAATGGAAGATTCACAAGTAAATTCATGAAGCACAGTTTACAAGGGACACTATCAAGGCTAGAAACCCAGTTAACATTATAATAGCTGTTTGCGAATTGCGATTGCAACACACTATACCCGATTTAATGAACTGCGATGACTTACAAGTCGGAATAAACCGTATACCAGTCTATAACTGAGTAAATAGGATGAAATAAGGGCCACCTCAATTTCACATGACCTTCCCATACACCAGACGGATGCTGATCAAGTATTATTGCTTTCCACTTTGAATTAACTTTAGATGCCATAAGAAGGGACACATCGTCGAGTTTACGAAATATTGTTGCCCAAACTAAATAAAAAATTTCAAAAGGTTATAAAATAAATTGCGTTCCTTTGATAATACTGGTCCTACTTGTCACCTACTTTCGGGAGGGATTCTCAATGACATGTCTTCATTAAGCGGAATAGACTCGTAGGGAGGTTTCGGCGAGGTTAAAAGGTTAAGTCTTATTGATGTCCTATCTCGAGAACTTATCGGCCACCTTGACGGTGCCGGCAGCTCTATTATATCTTCTTCGAAATCCTGTTCTTCATCCTCTACGGCAGCAACAATAATTAGCGGTACCGGATGCATTTCGTGGTCCTGTCCAACTAAATTATTAGCTCTACTTCCAGCTCCAGCCTCCTCAGATGGCTCATCGTTCCCTGAATCACCATCATCTTTCTGAAGAGTTTCAAAACATTTATTTAATGTCAAAATACCGACAATATCAAATCCGTCACGACACAAATCTAAATACTAATATGCCGTATTTCCCTAAATAATGCCCCAATGGAAATAATGGAATTATTCTTTCGAAGGAAAAATTAGAAATTGCATTTACATGAACAAGATAGGGCAAATTTAAACTTGGAAACATGGAAAGGTAGGGAGCATTATACCGTGGGACATTATTTCGGGAAATACGGTAGTTTTTTTTGCTACCAACCTCAGGAGGAAAGGAGTAAGACATGGATCTTATCGACTGGAATGATTCAAAGTCCTCAGAATACATGAAATCATGACAAGTAGCACAAGCAGGCTCGCCAAAACACGGTCCATAATATCCATTACAAAAGAAACAAGAGGAGTGCTATAATTTCAAATATGAGAATTAAATAAAGCTTAAAAAACTGCAAAAATCTACAAAAAATACCATTGGACTGGCTTGCTTACATTCAATTCTAAAGAGTCGTTTAGGTGTTCGTCTAACGACGAGTTTTGGATGTAATCCATCTTGATATTTTCTACCCCTTCTTACACTCCTTTGACCTTTGCTCTAGGTCAGGTCAGGTCAGAGGTCACCGGGGTCATCCGTGGAACAGCACAACTACTAAATAATTAGTAAAGTTTTGACAAAAACAATCCAAACAAACCGAACTATTTGGGTTTGAGGTTGAAATTGAAATGAGCGGTGTGCTGGGCAGATTAACCTAACCAAAATAGAAGGAGACAAAGACGCGTTTCGTACATTTATTCCATCGCATCCCTCACTTTATTTTATTACCGTATTATTTAGAATAGTGTCCCCTTTGGAATAGTAGCCCTCCCTTAATAAATATTAATAACCCCATAAAACCCATTTAATCCTGCCCCTCAGAAGGACCAAATTTATTACTGTCCCGGGACGCTATTAGAGACAATACGGTAATTAATTAGGATTGGTATATGATTGATGTTTGGATAAACGCTATGGATCGTTTTATGGATGGATTTGTGTTTAATTTAACGATATAGGGATAGTAAAACGATAAAAATGAAAAAGCTTTAGATTTTAAAAAGTAAAGGTTCATCTGCCCTTTTTTGCTGGTTTTTTAACGGAGCTTGGAGATTATTTAGAATGTGCACTGAGGAGACTTTGATATTCTTTAAATTATTATGTCATTCTCATTATTTCAGTCGAGTAGTGGATTTGTTATTTTTACGAAACGGAATAAAGTTGAGGTGAGGCTTGAATTAAATCTTTATTTTTTTTAGGAGGATGCGATATTTTAAGTAGCGCACTTCAATCCATTACTTATTAGAATAAGATTATAATAAATGTACGCGTGATTTCGTGGCTTAAACACTACACACTAACCTACAAAAAAAATGCTTTAAATTAAGTACGTTTATATATTGACATTTGTCTTAATTGTAATATATAACCAGCCAAAATACTCATTCCAATTCCAATAAATAATTACGAAGACTGAGATAAGTTCTACTTTAGGGGTGGATAACAAAACGGTCTTAAAATATCATAAATCATACAATATATAGCGTGTACTATGAAATGTTGTATAGGGTTTGGCAGGGCTGTTTTCCAAAACTTCTAAAGATAGAATTTACTGATGAATTTGACTATTAACGGTCAATTAGCATTAGGTTTTGTCAACAGTTGAGTCCAACTCAAACTATGAGGGATTCCCCATTGTCCAAGCATAAATGACAAATGACATACATAATATCTTCTAACTAGAGATAAAACGACGATCGAATTCGAGATCGAGGCCAAGCCACACGAAACCTACTTTACTTTCAGTCCATCGACAGGGCGTTATCCGTTTCCTGATCCTTGAACTTACTGAAAGAGTTTGGGTGTTTCCATTTCCGGAACACAGGTTTTAGGGGTCGGGGTCGAGTATTGATGTTTGGCTCGAGTACGTATTTTTGAAACCTCGGCAAAGACTAGAATGCAAATAAATGTTTAGAATATAATTATAATGTCAAGCTTTAACATAAGAAAAATGCACTCACGGAGTATTCTTCAAGACCAAAACCCTCCATAGCAGCAGCCTTTGAGCCTCTAACAAACGCCTGGTTGTCTTCATCCCCTCCAACTTCACCCTCCCCCGGATATTTCCCTCTGACCCATGTTCTTGAAAATGTAATCTGTATTTTATTCAACACTTTTTAAAAGTCTACATTTTTCTAAAAACCTTTTCAAAGTATAAATCAGTCAATGCCAAGTACCTGAGATGAAACTGTGGATAATAGTAACAGAAAATTCAACAGCGTCACGTACCCTGTCATTTTGTCAAGAAGGATTTCTCGTGGTAAACTGTTGTTTTATTGGCAGATGATGGCAATATTTATAAGAGAAAAGTTCAGGACGGAAGTGGGCAGTCGGTGAACATTTAGGCTATTTTCAGATTGAGATTATATCTTTCTTTATGATGTGTTATTTTTTCCCCATCGATTTAGCTCATCTTAGGGATAAACCTCAATCAAATAAAGTGCCCTTTCAAATCATATCATAATAAAAAGATAACGATAAAGCTCATAGAATTCCTTTGGTCATTTTGGGCACATCTCAAAGATCAGGAAAAATAAGCCATCAAAAAATCGCCCTTCTTCTTCTGTGTGGGGTGGGATGTGGGACTGGAGATCTTTTAGGATATGCGAAGTGAGATTTGAGACTTTTGAGAATATGGGAATTGGGAATATATACCTTTGTTTTGTGAGATTTGCCTTGAAGTCAATAAGTGCTGAATTAGTTCTTACACTTTATTCTTCTTAGGATATCATTTTCATTCTGAGCTATTTTGGGTTTTTTCCAGAAATTCAATTACTTTTGGGAGTTTATTGGTTTAAAATGATCTAGTACTTAAGATGATGACTGCCTAAAGAAGTAATGCTATAGCATATTTCTCACATTCTAAGCTACCCCTTTAAGATGTAAAATTATATATTGCGTTATGGAAATTAAACTATAATACCAAAAGTTTGCAACTGTTAGACAAAAGTTAGCTTTCTTATGCATAAAAAGCTTACTATTCCAAAATGTGGCCTAAAACTATGAGAATGCAATTAACGAGAGGATTAATGACCAAAATAATCACATGAAACCCACCGTAAACAGACATAATATAATGCATAAACAACACAACTAGGCTGACTCAGCAAAATGCTGTAATTAAAAGAGTCATCTGCTTGGAAATTTTTTAATCACTCATTAGCTCATTTTGAAGATTAATAGACTGCAAACATTTTTGGTCAAGCTAACTCTAAATTTTCCAGTCTCATGCACGCTCTTTTAAAAAAATTACACTTATAAATGACACCAACATTAAGCGACTGAAAAATGCTAACGATGTTTTTTTCTACCTTGTAAGTTCGTGTATGATAAAAATTAACATTCCCTTGCTATTTCTACATTAAAAGAAGTATGTTTCTTTTAAACATAATAACATGGCGATGCCTATGACGCAAATGGTTGAAATAACTTTAGTGGAAATTAGTATAAAAAGCGCTGAGAACGCTACAAAAGATATCGAAAATTCCTGCACATTGCTAAAGGCATTGTAAGAACTATAAGTAACTTTAAAAAAACAAGCAATCCATTCTAAAACCATGCATAACTCAAAAGTAAGATAGTAAATTAAACCATGTTTTGTTTCCTTGATTTAATGATATCTGTTTAATTAAAAATGTACTTCTTTGATCGTGTTTTCCAGCTTTCGTTGTTTCTGGTGTTTCTATCAGTTTGTAGCTGCATCATTACAGCTTTCCCATTCCCCACGAATGACGATATAATGGCTGACGACGATAGATCTGCATCTGCCAGTGCTAGGTAAGTTCAGTTTGGATTTAATGCGGATGAAAATAAAATAATGTTTCGAAATATTAATGTTTAAACAGGTATGGAAGATTTTTTGCTCCTTGGACGTCCGCAAGCAGCTCCCTACGCAATCGATTCAATTGGTAACATCATGAATCATCAAATCATCATTTATAAATCATAATTATTCTTCAATTGTTTAAAAACGACATAAAAGAGTCTCTAACGGTCAAACTTTAGTTTGGTAAAGTGATTTATTTCTAATTATATTCATTTCGTTTCTCGAAGCTTACATCATTCTTAAATCTCAAACAGAACCACTAACATAACATCATATACACATTTTAATTGTAATTTTAATACTTTAAAATACTTATCAGATCAAAATACAGATCTCAGTTTTTCTTAAGAGTAGATTAAAAAAATTGTAATTCAATAAAACGCTGTTGCTGTTAAAAAAAGTATAATTTATACCTTTTATGCATATATGTAATTGTCAGAAAGTAACCGAGAGATAAATTACTCCCCCATGCTAATAATAAGGTACATTTTGGAATGTCTTGTTGCATATCAGTACAGAAAAAAAAAACTTATTTACAGGTGTATTTAGTGCACCATCCATCATATCATCAAATCAACCATTGATAAAATCCATGCCTGAAACCATTTAATTCCCAAATGCAAAAATACATGAAGATTCAATCTTCATGCCCTTACTTTCCCCTTTCCCACAGTCGTCCCCTGAGAGTCGAAAAGTTTTCTAACAAAGTAAACTTGAACGGAAGTTGTAGCCATTATAATTAAACATTGTAGCACCGACCAAAACGTAACGTAAGATTGATTGTCCTCCAACAGAGCAAAATCTCGGGCCTCTTTTGCCCTTGAATTATGAAGGAATTGAAGTACAGTACCAATTTTTTGGTCTACGCCTAAAAAAAGAAACAGAAGCCCTTATTATATTGAGACCCATCAAATATCAGTTATTCCATCTTTTCTTACCGGAAATAATAGAAGTAAAGTTTTGCACATGGATGTCCAACGACTCTAACTCTTGAGCATACTTTTCCCATTCGTCGTACCTTTGTTTTAAAGTGCATTTTCATTAAAGTTGGTTAAAAACCCTGTATTTTTGCAAGAAGGATAATAACATAAGTTGAATTGCTGAGCTTACCTGAATGTAGTTATGTAAAGATTGACAAGTTTGGAGGCAAATCGAGAGAACTGATTGTCCACACAAACAGAGTAGTAGCCCCCAGCCGAAGACGTCTCTTGATAGTCCGATTGGGCTTTCCAAGCGTAGGGATGGACTATGTTACCATTGGGATGTCTTACGGCAAATCCAGCTTGACCGTCTCCACCTCGGAGGACTTGGAAAGATACGTACAGGGTTGACCCCGGGTGGACGTATTGATAGTAGCAGTCTTCTTTCCCAGCGTCAACGTGAACCTAATAACCATACATTTATTCTCATGTATTTACCATATTTCCCGTTTTAATCCCTAGGATGGAGTATCTTCTTTTAGAACCAAAATGTTAACATTAGTATAGGAGGGTAGTGGAAAGTAGAACATTTCGGGGAAAAATAAAACCGGAAATATGGTACTTATAGGAATGGCAATAAAAGTCTTAATTGATATTTAACTTAGTCTCTGAACCTAAGCACTGTCACTGTTGACTGTATACGTTCCCGAGTTAGGATGGTACATTTCAAAGGCACTTTATTTCATTTTAGTCAGTTTCAATCTTTTAAAAGCATAACCATTTGCATATTTTTACAAACCTTGTAATCCATGGCTATGCCAGGAGCATCTTCATAAATTCCAAAAACGGAATGTGCTAAAAGACCTACGGTGAGTAGCTTAAAAGGTAAGTTTATATTAAACTTTTGCATTGTGAACTGCAGGTAAACAGGCGGTCCTGTACCTTAGGAAATTAATTGAACTACCTTGATTGAAGGTATTGAACTTATTGGGATATAATTTATATTTTGGGGTCTGTGTACTGTACCTACTTCATAGTACTTTAAGAACTAAGAGATGTGTCCCTGTATGGGGACCAAGGGGTGGTTTAAATCATAAAATTCCCATAAATTTCTCCTTAATAATTCTTGCTAACTTTTTCTGACATTTTATCAAGTTCTTTAACACATTTATTTTGTGAGCATATGTCAAACTAAGAACTGGTTTCCCATTTCATTTCAACTTGTTGCCTTCTGGCGAGGTTTTCTATACATATGCCATTAGTATATCTGAGATGGTACATCCGCATCCTAAACTCTTGGCTTTACCCCTTTCCTTGTAAGGATTTAGTCTTGAGATTTACCATTTCATTTCAACATAAAGCCGTATGCTTAATTATCAATGCAATTATCAGTTTCAGTATTGAAACATTTTTTCCAAATACGACCGAGAGAGAGAAGATATTTAAATGTTCATTTCTTAGCATTAACCCTGCGATTTAACAGTAAAATAATCAAATATCAAATCGTAGTTTTTAAGTTGGTATACTATCCTTTATTGAGCATGAAATGAATTCTAATTCACTAAATTGCTACCAAAAAGTACAAAAAATAGCTCAGAAGGTAATGGACCCCACTGCTATGCTAAATTATGACATTTATTAATTTATTATAAGAATTACTTAAGAATTACTTAAGTTTTACCTTATTTTAATTTTGTTTGAACTGTGTACAAATGAGAATCATTGGAAATCTTGTTTTCGTTTTTCAACAAAAACTAGGCTATAAATAATTAGGTTTTAGATATCAGCATGAAAAGCTGCAAATTACAAAAATCGTACACTATGTTCAATTTTAACTGGCTATTTACTAAACACAGCCTTTATGGGCAAAGATAAAACTGTTTAATTTATTCAAAAGAATTTCTCATAGAAGAGATACGCAAGAAATCAGAGAGGAAAAAATTGAATTAACTGGGTTAAGGGTTAAGCGTCCTATTGTATCCATGTAACATTTAAAGGCTTAAGCATTTAAGATTCTCATTTATCAGCCTAGAACATGTAAGTTTGACTATAAGATAATCTAGCTAGCCAATTTAATAGTAATGAACATTATAAAAGTACAAACAGAACGATAAAAGAGCGGAGACGAATAGAAGTTCCATGGACGTTTAAGTAAAATACATCACAATTCGATTCAATTACATAATATTACAATTTTCACAAAGTTTTAGGAAACACTTTTTTCATAAAAAGTAATTGGCAGTAAACGTCGAGCAGTTAATTATAATCTCCTCGCTAGTTACAAGCATCAGCCACTCCGTTCTCTTCAGTACCGCAATCATCCATCACACTCGAGTTTCTCTTCAAACTTCGGACATGTTCCACTTTTTCTTCCTAATTAATATTTTAAATTTATTTAAACAATTAGAATATCCAGGAGTTTACTGCAACATTTTCATAAAATTAATTTTTTTAAACTACATAAAACCTTACATGTTTTTTCAGAGTTTCAAGCTTCGACTGAATAACCTTCTCTCGATTAATTTCAGCAGTCTCCAGTTTCTTGTCCAGATCTTCCTTGGCTTTCACTTCAAATTCATTAATGCTCGTCTCCAAATTTTGCCGAACTTCCTTGAGATGGCTGGTGTGCTAATTTGCGACAAAGTCAAAATTATAATTTGCCCATGAAACAAAAACCAAACGTTGCATTCAATCGCTAACCCTTCTCAAACTCAAAATCCCCTTACATGGTTATTCAGCTTTTCTTTCAAATCGGTAATAATATTCTCACGATTCTCGATACAAGCTTCCATCTTTTGTTCTAAGGTAACTTTAGTCAGATTGATAAAGTTAACCTCCTCTTCGGCTCGTTTCTTCGCCGCTTCGTCGATCTTCTTCAATTTTTCAGCCAAATGAGCTAGCTTCTCAGACTCTAGAGACTTCAACCAAAACACAATATAATTAGTCATGACTTTTAACTCCAAAACCATTTAATATAAATTAAAAAATAACTATATATCAAAATATCAAGCTACCTGCCGTCTCTCCGCAGCCTGTTGCAATTTCTTGTTGATAATCTCAGCCGAGACTAGCTTTGGAGCAAAATGAGTAGGCGAAAGGGATCTTGGAGGTGTACTCACCGCGGCTTGCGATAAGACAACTTCATACTTAACGCCGCCTTTCGAAGTCTCTGTGGAGTGACAAAAATTATCATATTTTAATTACAATATATATATATACATACCGTATATCCTAGAATAGTGTCCCTCCTTACTTACTATTAATAACCCCACATTTAATGGGACCCTTAAAAACTGAAAAAATGATCAGTAGCCCGGGCTCCTATTCGAGGATATACGGTACTCCTCTTACGTAAGTAATCAAACTGTTATTGAAATAAAAAAACCTACCCGAAGCAGATACATTCAGGTCCACCACAGTACTGTCTCCGTTGGAAGAAGCGTCCATGATAAGCTTTTTTAGGGCAGGCTACGCTGGGTAAGACAAGGTTTGGGTAACTCTCCTAAACGTTCCCTGTTTCGTAACAAAACAAACCTTGTTTCAAATCCAAAAATCCTGGAAATATGTATAAACTTTCGAAAATAATGTAGAACTCTGGAGAGATAGAGATATAAAAGTAAACGGAGTTGGTTTGGAAAGTGGGAATGGAATGGATGCCTTGGACGGAGGTTTGTCTCTCCGATCTTGTTCTTTGTTTGGCTTGAAATGCTATACTATTTAGGCTGCCAAGAGCAACAAAAAAAACGGTTGTGGATTGTTCATTGTATTGTAACTTGTTGTTAGTAAGGGTCTCCAGGAATTGCCTCGCTTTCTTCTACAGAATATACAGCCATGCCATACCGGCTTCACTTTACTCTACTTTTTAGTATAGGATTATTGGGATTGAGGGATGGACATTGTGTGCTGTGCAGGACGAGGTAAATAAATGCACTCGAAGGATGCAGGCGTATCTTTCACCCTCCGGGGTCCATGGATTTGTATAGTTGGGATAGAGGATTCTGTGAGTGAAATGGTAACTTCGAAAAATAATATATTTCTCAAGGCCCTTTTAGTATTACATAGAATGGATAAGGGATAGGGGGTACTGGCATGGCGTCAGGCTCAGAATGCATTACTCTTAATAGAGACCCTTGTAGGTTCAATTTAGACCTAGGATTTTAAGCAGGAATAACAATAGACGGGGAAGGATATTTTAATTTTTAGTAGACCCTAAAAACATGAGATGAATGTTGATGTTAAATGCAGAGACAAAGAAAAGCAAATACTCGTGTAGTCTTTAACCTCAAGTTATTCTTGGAATAAAAAGACCTGAATTCTTAATTCTACGTTTTATTAATAAAATACTCTATGAATCCCACTTTGCATTAGCTGTTAGCTATCTTTATTACTTTTTATCATCTCTGCCTGAACAATGTATCCATAGACAAAGACCAAATGCTTGGCATCGAATCGAATCGAGCAATGCAATGCAATGGAAACTTTGCTACGCTACAAAACTTTTTCGTCGAGAGGTCCTTATTGGTTTTATATCAAACAATAATGATTCTAATTCTTCCTAAAGAAATAGGAGAAACTGTCTAAAAAAACACAGGCGATTGAAGGACAAAGTCCTCAACAAGAACAATAAATAATAATTTTGAGCTATTGATTCTTAGCGTATAAGTAGGACAAAAAACACGCTAATTCATGCAATAAGCTTGGGTAAATAAATTCATATGCATTAAGTCTGGGTTTCCAGTTTCCAGCAATCTATAAAAACTAATGAGTGACAAGCTCAAGGTATCTTTATCCCTTAATTATCATAAATTAATGAAGTTCATCCTCCAACCTTATGGCTGTCCATCTGGCTGTGCTGTGCATCTTTTCCATACAAAAGGTTCCAAAGATCCTCTTTCTTAGCCTTTGCTTATTCCAGACGAAATTCGTGTGCTTTATCTTAACTAGTTCCACTAACTAACTCTACTATCATCATCATTACGACAGTTTCAAAAAAGCTTGCATTTTACTAATGCATCACAAACCAAGACACACTACTACCAAATTTTAATTACTTTTGGTAAAGTAATCGGTAATTCATGAGCTAGCCTGTCTGTGCATGCAGTAATTATGACCTGGGTGACTCTGACTATATGCATGAAGTGAGTGGTAAAACAAAACCCCTACAAAAGCAGAGGTTCTTACACCTTCTTCTTGAGACTGTAGCTGTAGCATAATATATTGTCTAGAAAGCTATAAAATGTATTTAACATGTAGAATTGTAGAAGAATGAACAAGATTGCACTACATTGTGCACAATCTGTTCAAATCCGTCCACTTTCTGATCTTATGGCCTTGACCATATGGAAAGGGTTTAATGGCTTTAATCCCACGTAACAACAGTCAACCACCACACTAATCTAACCATTAATAATAATAATACCATTATTATTATTCCTCCATCCGTTCAATACTTTAACGTCATCAATACCAACCAACTACTACCTAAAGCTAGCTCTACCTCAATGGCCATTGCAACTAACGATTAAAAATATAAAGTTGGTTCTTATTATTTCTTAAACATGTAAAAACCCTACATTCTAGCCTATTCTAGCATCAGATCAGATCAGATAGTGTGTGGTTTTAATGCTTTAAAACTACTGAATAAGTCATTATTTCTGTCAAACTGTATGGGCAACCGCACCGCAATCCTTGTGTATTTCCGAGTAGAGTTTTAGCATTATTAGCATTAGCTTTAGCTAGTAAGGCAAGTTAGCAAGTATCAAATACGAGTTGATGTTAACAATTCACATGTCATTCTTTCTCAAAAGGGACGGGTATATTAACAGACTGCTGGTTGTATTCTGGATGGAATAAATATTGGATTTTTAAGGGGTAAATACTTGATAGTCTAGAAGTGGATTTGCAATTAAATTAAATTACTAGAAGAAATGATAGGCAATATGACGTAAAAGTGTAGGAACGAGCTCAGCGGAGTTATTGGAAGTTGTTGCGTGAAGAGAGAGTTTTAGATGAGGACGAACGGATACTCCGATACACGGTCACGTCACGACTAGACAAACACTACTAAAAATCTAGGGTTAGGTGGTGGAGGTTTTGAGGGTAAAATACACAGATTTTAAAAGATTTAGTTGCGTATTTTTTGTTGATTTTAAGTAAATATCCGCAACAAATAGTACAAAATATAGTTCGTTTGGTAAAGGATATTAAATGTTGGTAAAAGGTCAGAGCAGGATGATGATAATTTGATTGCATAATGAGCATGACTATAGCAAGTTTTAGGAAGGAGATATGTGTTTAGATAAAGTTTAAAAAAACACGGTTTAAATTGTGTATTTTAAATGGGAATGCTGTCACCAGCAGAGATGATAGGATTAGTTTTAAAATGTAGAACGGAATATAATTTAGAGGTAGACGTAATTCTGTAAAGTCATTCGTAATCGTAATGTATATTTTGAGGGTATATAGTTTATTTCAATTGGAAAGTTGAGCGAGGAAGGAACTATTGTGAGTTAAGTATAGTAATTTGCAATTACAGGGTTCTTTGGTAAATTCAGTGGCTTATCTACTTACAAATTATAAATCGCTATATATGCTTATCAGAAAGAGTGTATTCTGGGTTTCATATAGTTTCATTGTGTAGTTGTGTAAGTGGGTTTTGTTATGGCCTTTATTGTAATTTTTAGAGGATCTTTTATTAGGTATAAACTATTGTTTTACGTCGGGAGGAATGGTGTAATGATGGTGGTTAGTTTCATTATACAATTATACTAATGTAATTATTGTTAAACCATGCAGATTACGGGCCAGCCCGTGCAGCCAAATTACCGATAACTGACGCAGTCACAGCAAGGCTGATCTGATCGAAGAAAGAGGCATTATTCGGAAAGGTTGCAGTCGGATTGGGATTGGAGTTGAGGAATGGGCTAAACTATCAAAATTTAGACCCTTATTCTGTTTCTGGAATTGTTAAAATTGCGGATGACAACTGACAAGGACAGTAGAGTTGAGTAGCTTGTTGTTGATGTGATGCGTGGACAGGTTGCAAAGCCTTGGTCATCAGTGATGCCTTTATTGAGTAGGAGTAGATGCTTATTTAGCAGCGTCAATATGTTCAAGTTTAATGTATTAGTTGTATTACTGTTTAACCTCATTATTTGTGATGGCGTCCGAGAAAATGTGATTCCAGAAAGTTTAAAAAAGTCAATAGAAATTTCAATGCCGGGAGTTAGACCAACGCAAGAGGACCACTATTTGTGTACTTCGAAAAATTTGGAGTCCCTAGGTACTCAGTATATTCACGCTTTTGAGCCTAATGCTAACGCTGATAGAGCCCATCATATGCTCCTCTTTACTTGCGATGATGTTTCTGCCGAACTTTCGAAAGACGGGTGGTGGTAAGGGCCTCATTATGCAGTTTATTCTGACCCTATAAGCTTGAGTTTATAAAAACATTGATTCATTTTTTAATTTCTATTAGGGACTGTGGTCATCATTATTCTGCATGTAAGAATATGAGGATTATCTATGCGTGGGCTAAAAATGCTCCTCCAACAGTTCTTCCGGCTGAAGTTGGATTTCGAATTGGTTCTGAATCAAATATAAAAAATTTGGTGCTACAAGTCCATTACGCACATCCACTGCCTGAAGGCACTCAAGATAAAAGTGGTTTCAAACTAATCATATCTCCTGACGAGTAAGTTTTTATCATATATTTTAATAGAACGGTTGATAGTAGTGGCAGTTTCCCTTGCTGCCTGAGTTTAAATCTATTGATTTTTAAATTGAAAAATTACAGACCTACATACCTAGCTGGAATTTTACTCATGTTTCGTAGTTATCTGGATATTCCACCTTTGACTGAAAGTAAGTACTGAAGCAGTATATGTGTAAATGTACTAACTTTAGCCTTGTGATTACTGACGAAGATATGGGTTACAGAAATTCACGGTGATATGAATTGCGCTTTCAATTCTCCGTCGCCGATACACCCCTTCGCCTACAGGGTGCACACCCACAAACTTGGAGTAGTCGTGGCTGGCTACAAAATCGATCAAAGTGGAACGTTTGTGGAAATTGGGAAGGGAAATCCACAGTGGCCGCAAGCATTTTATCCAACCAAGAACAATCTAACAATCAATTCGGAGGACTTTCTTGCTGCTCGTTGTACGTTTTCTACTATTGGATTCGAAAATAGTACCAGAATCGGGTCCACAGCTGGCGATGAAATGTGCAACCTGTATTTAATGTTCTACACTGCCTCCCGGGACCCTGAAGATCATTATTTAACCTGTGGGGATGAGCAGATTAGAGAAATTACGCAATCTTTGCCTTTGGATTCTGACGTGCCTCTACCTCGAAATGCAACGCTTGAAGAGCATGCAAAAGGTCATCATCCTGGCGCCGGTAACTTTGGATAAAGATTCTGGTATCCAAGGTGTGAGGCTTGATTAATGTCTTACCAATCGTTTTTTTAAATAAATCTACAGATCCAAGCCAAAGTCATTCTAAGAAACGTCCAGGTATTGCTTATCCAAATTCGGAATCGCCTCATGACGACGCAGACTACCTCGAGGATCAACAAGTTTTACAGGATGCCGGGCGTGAGAATGGAGGAAGACAACTTCCCTTATCTGACTTTAAAGTGGTTTCCAGCTGGCCGGACCCAACAGTTAAACTAGGACAAACGTCTGGAGTAGATTTTGACACCGCTGGAAACGTAGTGGTTTTCCACCGAGGTGATCGATTATGGGATCATTCTACGTTCGACAATCGTAATGTCTATCGCCAACAGAATTTGGGCCCAATTGGTGTTGAAACCGTCATGATAATACATCCACAAAGTGGACAATTGTTACATAAATGGGGGAAAGACATGTTAGTTACTTTTTTGTTCTCTGCTTTCAATATTCAATTACATCCGGACGAAAGATTATTATATCGTTATCCTCGTTTGCAGGTTTTACATGCCGCATGATATCACCGTTGACAAACGAGGCAACTTTTGGCTAACGGACGTTGCTTTGCATCAGGTTTTCAAAGTAAGCATTCGTTTCTGTAGTGTTTTAAGCTATAAAGTCAATGTAAATTATTCGTCATTTTTTATGAAACCTGTTTTATCGATTTTTCAGTTCGAACCAAGCTCTACGGAACCTTCAATGGTTTTAGGGACTAGATTTGAGCCTGGAAATGATGAAAAACATTTTTGCAAACCAGCAGCAGTATCTGTGATGTCAAACGGAGATTTTTTTGTAGCTGACGGATACTGCAATAGTAGAATTATAAAGTTCAATTCAAAAGGAGAAATTATTTTGAAATGGGGTCGTGCGTACCAGCCAAACATTTTCTCATCGATGCAAAAAATGCTGCTAGGGAAAAAGCCCCCTCCTTATTCATTCCAAATACCTCATGCGCTTGCAGTAAGATTTAAATGTTTGTAAACGCATTTTAATTTTTCTTATATCTTTAAAGCTTTTTGTAATAAATTGACGCTTTATAGTTAGCAGAAGACCGGAACATGTTGTGTGTAGCTGATCGGGAAAATGGAAGAATTCAATGTTTTAATGCAAACAATGGGACTTTCCAGTTCACGATAGATTCGCCAGCTTTTGGAGGACGTGTCTTCAGTGTAGCTTATTCCGGAAATGACGGTAAGCGATGCCACTTTAATATTTTATTGCAAAGTGTTCCAATAATGAAGTAATTACTGAAAACCATAAATCATTTGTAGGAGGGTACCTCTACGCTGTAAATGGTCCTAGCTTAAGCGGCCGATCTGTGGGGGTTCAAGGATTTGTTATACCGTTAAACACGAAAAAAGTTGAATCTGTGTTCAAGCCTGAAGTCCCGTTCGGAAACCCTCACGATATAGCCGCCTCTGAAAATGGTCGTGATATTTACGTGGTTGAAATTACGAAGCCTTATAAATTGTGGAAATTTTCTAAAGCGTCTAAACGTACGGGAAAAGTAGAAGATCTGTTGGGTGCTGCAACTGTACCAATAACTCCTATAGACGCCCATAATGTAGGACCCATGGAGCCAGTTGGGAATGGGCAGACCTTTCGATCGCAAGAAACTTTGTTGCATCATAAGCTTGAAGAAACTACCAACAGTTATTCTGGGGCTTCGATGATCATCATGGCTTTCTTGACTATTCCACTACTGCTGTTGATCGGCCTGGGAGCGCTGATTAGGCTAAGAAAATCAGGTATGGGGGTATGAGATATTATATTGTTCCGGACCCGTTAGTCTGTAATTATTCATGAAAGTAAAATATAAAATAATTTTATAGGGTGCTTCAGAAGGAAAGACACGAAAAGTTTTGCTGAATTTTTTCCTCCAAGTGCTGGGTTTGAGAAATTACGCATGGATGAAAGCGAAAGTGATAATAGTGACACCGATGTTGAAGAGTTCACCGTGTCTTCCTATAGAAAATCTTCTACGAGAACTTAAACGTTTATTACAAAAAAAACAGTGACTGGATATATCATATTTTTGAAGTTTTTATGTGAAATCGTTTTGCTAAAGAGTTACTTTAATCAATAGATAGGAAGATCTGATATAATCTAAATCGTGTCTGAGTGCATTAGTTACGGTTATTTTTCGGTGTTGTTTATCTTGCGATGTTATTTACTGGACCGGGCAAACGCAAACGTCTAGTTATGGTGAAATACCGAAGATTCGTTTTAACCACATTTTATAATGTACCAATAATATTGTGCTGTAGCCGGCAACAAAACCTGATTTACTTGTCAAATACATAAAAATATAACAAAAACCGCAACTTTATTTTTTATAGTTTTATTCGTTTAATCATTTTATGTTAATTTATAAACTGATAGTCTTAAGTCAAATATAGTTTAAATGGCAGCTTCGTTAATTACTATCTGAATTCATGGTACCATAAGCACGGGCACGGGTGGTTTAAAAAAGGCCAGCATTAACTTTCAATTGCTTTTTCTTCCAGTCTGGCAGATCACTGAATGATTTGTAGTCCGTGTTAAAAAGTTCGGCAAAATCCGTCTCGATCAAATGTAACTGCAAACAAAATGCCGTAAGTAAACAGAATAATATTATTATTTACAAAAGCAATGCAACTTCAAACCTCTTTATGAGCTGGGTTAACATCCGGGGGAAGCAAATCCTGATCTTTTTCCCTCAGGATATCTAATGAATACTTCTTAGATGACGCGTAATCCACTCCATTGGTCAAAATAAGACTGATTGCAGAAGCAGAAAGGATGGGTTGCTCGGCTTTAAGTTCTTTCTTCAGCTCTTCGAAGGTTTTGTTATCCTGTTGGGGAAATTACATGGCGTAATTAATAAAATTATTTTAAAACTTCATAACTAAAAAAGAGCATGTCTTACACTCCAAAGAGATCGATCCCAAACGCCAAAGAACCCTGTAAATGTTGGTGGTTCAAACCCTTGCTTGATGATGAGGAGAGGTGTATCTTTGTCCCTGCCTGCGGGATCTGTCTGCAAGTAGTTCTGTCCCAGTTGAATGGATCCATTTTGTTCTTGTTTATTTGAATCCTTTCCAAACCACAAGAAAATTACATCTCCAGTGTCTAAAAGCATGACATCATCTTCCACCAAGTCGATTTGGCTAAAATTGACTATTTCTTCGGCTGATAATTAAAAACCAAAATCTTAAAATTATTGACATGCTTGTTTGTAGCTAATGTTTAGTGCCGTTGACAAGTCACCTTTCAAAGTTCCTGAAGCGTTAGAACATTGGAACAGTCTAGGTCGATGCGAGTTATCTTCTTTGGCAAGTCGTTTATCGTTGGCGTATTCCTCTTGTCCTCCAATAGTCTCCCAAAAATCTGTCTTCTCTTGTCCTTCGTAAATTGTAATGCAATCCACTCGATCTCTGGAGGCAATCTTTTTGGCAATTTCTCGTTCATCTCCCGTAGATCCTTTACCACACCAAAGATAACTGGAAGACTCACCAACCAGCACAAACACATCGTTGGAATTAAGTGATGCTGCTCGAAGGAGAACTTGGACCGCCCTTGATTCCTCAGGAATATTTCCTCTGACCTGCAGAAGGTATGGTTTGACTGGTTCATACCCACTGTTATCAGCATCTCCCAAATATACGGTGAATTCTCCCTTAAACAAGGCAATGAAATGTGGGGGTTCCTTTCCTTGAACTATACGAATCTGTATTGCTCTTCCGTCTACAGCATCGTCCATTTCTTTGGCAAGTAGCGCAGCCGACCCTCGGTCTTCGTTGGTTGCTTTTAGACCCTGAATAGATGAATATAAAGTCTGAATGGTGCCTTCTAAAAGGAAATATTTCATTGAAACGTACCAGCCAAAAGTACAACAATATATGTTCCCTTGGACCTTGAGCAGTGTACTTGATGACATAACAGTCATGTTCAAAGAAAAGTCCATGGTATTCATGCGGAAGCTCTACAAGAGCAAAATTGTGCACTTTGTAAACTTCTTTGACTCCGCTGGCATCATCAATCATCCCCAATTTGGCCGCTAGTTGAGGTTGCTCATGAAGGGTTGAAGCGTCGAAGCTCGTTTGACTAATTGATGCGATTCCCTTACTTGCGCTCTGTTGCCTTCCGAAACCCACAGTTTCGTTCTTACTCTTCCAATTCAGGAACAAAGAGCGAAATTCCTCAGGCTCTCCCCCATCAATGACTCTAGTAACAGGAGTATGACCTGGGTAACCCTTCTTCTTGATAAAACCTTGAGCGTTTCGCATGGCTTCGATTCGCTCCTTAGGACTAGCTTTTTTGCCAATCCACGCCCATATTCCACGCTTACCGTTATCAACGATGAAGGAGTCCTAAAATGAAAAGTAAACTGTAAATTACGTCCATTTGTGTTCGTTGAAGCCTTAAATATGCCAAGTACCCCTGAGTTCAGGTCTGCTTGAAGCAGAGGCCCAGTCTTTGTTTCTGTGACACGAAGGGTGCCATCGTCATCTGAGCATCGGTATAATTTGATCTCCTGTGTCAACTCTCGGTCTACCACATCATCTGAATATTCAGCTTCCGACTTTATCTGACTCCTGTCCTTCAGGGGAAGTTGCATTTCAAAGAGTTTTTGCTCCACTTCTAGCAGTTGCTCTTCTTCTCCGTCAACGACGAATACGATTGAAGCCCTTCCTCCCGTCTCTGCTTTAAATTGTTGTGCAACCTTGGCAAGATACAAATAGTGTATTATATTATAATGTATTTCAGGTTTTTCAAGGGATATGAAACGCAGAGTATATGGGCCAAGAGTCAATAATAAAACATGGGAATCACCTTGGCCGCTTGAAGTTTTTCCAAATTGTTGGCCGTTTTACCTTCCCATACAAAAATAGCTTCTTTCATCTGTAAAATGAACACATCACCGGGATTCATAGAGCTCCACGACACTTTAGGAAGTTGTCGGATAACTGGGCGTCTCTTTCCTTTCACGGAGTACAAGCGTGGGGCAAAGTTGTGAGTAACATTTGCCAAACCCGACTCTATTCCACCCTGGAGAAGCCTGTGCATTTATCATTTTAATTTTAATGGTACAGGCAAACAGAGCTGGGATAATCCAGATTAGGGATTAAGTGATTAGTAATCCAGATTAGGGATTAGTAATCCTTAATGCATAAT